>JAVTVY010019458.1:0-83366 GCA_036873755.1 Hanleya hanleyi | reverse complement strand
CAAAACAACAACAACAGCATTCTCATTTCTATGGTTCACCAGGTGTAGGTTTAAAGTCCGTTTTTTCTGTGATCGGCCTGGAGGGGCGCTTCACATGGATACCCTCCCCGACACAGTACGCCCACTATTCGCCCCAAAACGTCCACTTCAATGCCCTTTCCACATCATTCCCTGCCTGCGCATGCGCCCCATTGCGCTGTTTAATCTGACATCCCACACGGCCCATTCGGACCATTATGGGTCCACCTCGACCCCAAAACGTCCATTACAATGCCCTTTTCCCATAATTACCTGTCTGCGCATGCGCAGAATGTTGAAAAGAGACATCACCTTAGTCCAGTGGTATGGTCCCCCACGAATGCTTCACGATGAAACCTCACACGGCCCAATCGGACCAACATGGTCGACCCCAAACGTTCATTCCAGTGCCCTTTTCCCCCAATTCCCTGTCTGCGCATGCGTAGAATGTTGAAAATGGACGACACACTAGTCCAGTCGAATGGTTCCCTACGGCAGCTTCACGATGACGCCTCACGCGGCCCGAACGGTCCAATATTGGTTCATCTCGACCCAAAAGCGTCCATTCAACTACCCCTTTTCTACTGCGCATGCGCAGATAGACGATATCCTCACCCCGCACCCATCCAGTTGCACGCTCGACAACGAATGCTTCAAACTGAAACCTCACACAACCCAATCGGACCACCATGGGTCCACCTAGACCGCAAAACGCTCACCTCGATCAGCCTGCCTACTGCGCATCCGTCATCAGAACTTTTCAACAAAAGTCAACGCATGGCCTCGAGACCCCCTCCCCCCCCCCCACACCATCGTGTTTTACAGCTCGAGATGAAGAAAAATTTCCAGCTTCAAATTGAAATTTCAAATGTTATTTTTTTCTTCCTTTTTTGATATTGTAATTTGAAGTAAAAGTTATTTCCGCATTGAAATTTTCCATTTAAAATCCAAATTTTACCACACCGCATGTGTTTTACCAAATGACATTATTACATGTAAGGAAGGAAACCTGAGTGGCGTTTAATTTCAGTAGACGTCCCTTAACCCTACCTGGCGTTGGGGGAGGAGCGGGGGGAATGCCCACCCGACCCCTACCAACATTCTGCGCTATCTCCGAAACACCAAAAAATGGAGAGCTGAAACTCCGTGACTTTATAGTTTATCATATTGGGGTCATTTTGAGCCTATTTGCATGACCCCCCAAGGAGAGGGTCATGGATAAATTCAAGATGGCGACCAAGTGGGGTACCAAAAAAGTCATTTTTGTCGTCATATTTCTTCCAAATTTCTGCTTTTCCGCGATGAAAAGTGGTCAAAAACTATTTTATTTCACATCACATTAATATTTACTAATTTATTATGCAGTTTTTGCGGGGAAATTACATGAATACAAAATTCGGAATATCTGACCGAAAAATCGACCAAAAATGCCGTTTTCGAAAATGACGTCACTGTGACATCATCGGAGCGGCCATCTTGCATTTTTTACATTTTCTGGTACAGCTTGGCCCAAGGGTATGGTGTGGTAAGTTTCAGCCCCCTAGCTCAAGGGGTAAGAAAAATAATTGGGGAGGAAGGGAGGGGGGCATTCCCCCCCCCCTCTCCCTCCCCCGCCAGGATACTTCCCAAAAGGCTTAGACTAGATAAGGTTAAGAAGCGAGTCGGTGCGCAAAGTTTGACGTCATGATTTTCTTCTCGTGCTCAGCTGCGCTCGCCGAGAGGGTGGGGGTGGAGGGGGGTGGAGGGGGGGTTGGGGGGGGGGCTAGGCTTAACCGTGCACTGCGATATGATCAATGATAAAGTACGGAAACAATAATAATCTATTCAAAAATCCAACGTTCACGCTAAGTTTAGATAGTTCAAATATATTGGTGATTGTTAACATTGTCTTTCCCCCGTTAATTTGAACGTAACAAGCGTTTTAGCGTGCCCCTAGCTGCCGTTTTGTGGATTTCTGGCATGCGACTTGCAGGTAGTGTCTGCTTTGATGGGTCAACACATTTATTGTGAGGTATAGGTGGGGGGGGGGGGGGCTAACGTGATCTCTACACGTTCATGTCTTCATGTTTGATCACTCAGACCTGAACTTAGATTCATCCTATTGCATAGCGATCTATCCTACTTGTTTCACCACAGTAAACACGCAATTATTTCTTAATTATACCTCAAACTTTCAAATTTCAATAGACAGTGCGGGCACGTCCTCAGCAAAATGAACCCTTCAAAGTCTCTTAGGTGCATGGCAGAGTATAAGATTCTAGTATCAAATAACTCAGTCTCTGGTCTAATTTATTCGACCCCAACGTTAGAAATAAGGAAGATAGTCTGGTTAATAAACAAGAACCTCGAAAGCTAGAAACTTAATACCGGGTACTGTCTTTGAGGACGTTTGATTTGGTTAATCAGTTTGCAAACATATGGCTAATCTGTTCGACATGTTATGAGGTTGCCAACACGAAATCTCAACTGTACCGATATATCAGCTTTGATATTCAGATAAATTATATGGCTTCAAAGCTTACTTAGATTTTTTCCAGAGGTCGCGTTTGCTCGGTGTCTACCTGACTCACAGCTTAACAGAGAAATTGAACATATCATTTTCTCGCGTTATTCCAATAGATGTCACTTAATAAATTCATCATTAGATATGTTAGAATTGCAGTTTTGAAGTTCTCTGATATAATATCTCTGTTAGATCTAGATTTGCTTTGTTATATCTGGCGTAGACTTCCTACAAATCCCATTGCATTGAAATTTTTCGGAACAGGGGATGTTGGGTTTGTCACTTCAACCAGGTCCCACTCATTTTCGCCGGTTACTGACTATACTTGCAACTCACCTATTTTCTGGTATTCCGTTGTACTGTCCAATCGCACTATCGCTGTCGAAAGCAGATCGAATCCCATGAATATTCGAAATTTAAAATTCAGATTCAAATTTGAAATTCAAATTACAATAATTGCAATATCTGAAATTTCAAGTTCAATTTGAAAGCCACATTTATACCGGTATTTCCGAAATGAAAATTCGAAGTCTAACTCGAAATTTCAACTTTCAACTTCCAATTTCAAATTTAAATGTCAATTTTGAATTTCAATTTAAATTTCAACTTTAACCTTCAATTTCAATTTTTTTTCGAATCTGGCCTGTTCTGGAGATATTTCTTCAGATGTTTGACAGTAAAGTAGTTCATTATAGTCTTATAGACAAAAAAAAAGACTTTGCTTAATTATTGCACACAGACAAAACGAAGGGAAAAAGGGAGAAAATGGCATGGGCATAAGCCCACATGTATACTAATGTTAACTGATCATCACAGGGATGTTTCGGTCCTTGTGATGTTTTTTATAAATACATATATGCAGTTAGTGCATTTTTCTGTGGAGTCATATCACTTCTTGTCACTACGACTTTCCACAAGCTTTGCTTGATATGTCGGGTTTACGTAAAGGATAGAATGAAGGAAATAACCTCACAATGGTTTCCCATGGTACTCACGTCATTCTACGCATGCGCAATAGAACAAGTGTATGGGAATAGACGTTTTGGGGACGAGATGGGCCAATATTGGCCCAAATGGGCCGTGCAAGGTGTCAATATGAAGCAATCGTGGAGGAGCGTGCAACTGAATGGGTATGACGTGGAACTGACGTCATTCTGCGCATGCGCAGTAGAAAAAGGATATGGGAATAGACGTTTTGGGGTCGAGATAAGACATTATTGGTCTAAATTTGCCGTAGAAGGTGTCAATATGTAGCACCCGCGGGAGAGCATCCGACTGGATGAATATGGCGTGCAACTGACGTCATTCCGCGCATGCGCAGTAGAAAAAGGCTATGGGAATAGACGTTTTCAGTCGAGATGGGCCACTATTGGTCCAAATGTGCCGTGGAAGGTGTCAATATGTAGCACTCGTGGGGGAGCATCCGACTGGATGAGTGTGGCGTGCAACTAATGTAATTCCGCGCATGCGCAGTGGAAAAAATGGATGGGAATAGACGTTTTGGGGTCGGGATCGGCCACTATTGGTACGATTAGGCTGTGGGACGTGTCATAGTGAAGCAATCGTGGAGTAGCGTACAACTGAATGGGTATGGCGTGGAACTGACGTCATTCTGCGCATGCGCAGCAGAAAAAGAGTATGCGAATAGACGTTTTGCGACCCAGATGGGCCAATGTTCGTCTAAATGGGTTGTGGGATGGGTCAGTATGTAGCACTCGTGGGGAAGCATCCGACCGGATGAGTGCGGTGTGGAACTGACGTCATTCCGCGCATGTGTAGTAGAAAAAGTGTATGGGAATAGACGTATTTGGGCCGAGATGGGCCAACATTGGTCCAAATGGGCCGAGGGAGGTGTCAAAATGTTGCACTCGTAGGGGAGCGTCCGACTGGATGAGGGTGGCGTGGAACTAACATCATTCTGCGCATGCCCAGCAGGAAAAGAATATGTGAATAGGCGGTTTCGGGTCGAGTGGGATACTATTGGTCCAAATGGGCCGTGGGAGGCATCAAAGCAAAGCACTCGTGGAGAAGCGTCAAACTAGATAAGTATGGCTACGAACTGAAGTAATTTTGCGCATGCACAGTAGAAAAAGTGTATGGTAATAGACGTTTCGGGGCCGAGATGAGCCAATATTGGTCCAAATCGGTCGTGGAAGGTCACAGTGTGTTGCACTCGGGGGAAGGGCTAGCGGCCGACTGCATGGGGGTGGCGTGGAACTAACGTCACTCTGCACATGCGCAGTAGCAAAAGAGTATGGGAATAGACGGGTTGGGGTCGATGGGACCCACTATTGTTCCAAATGGGCCGTGGAAGGTGTCAATATGTGGCACTCGTTGGGGAGCATCCGACTAGATGAGTGTGGCGTGGAACTGACGTCATTCTGCGCAAGCGCAGTAGAAAAAGAATTGGGAATAGATTATTTGGGGTCGAGATGGGCCACTGTTGGTCCAAATGGGCCGTGGAAGGTGTCAAAGTGAAGCACTCATGTAGGAGTGTCCGACTAGAGGAGTTTGGCGTGGAACTGACGTCATTCCGCGCATGCGCAGTAGAAAGAATAGGGATGGGAATAGACGTTTTGGGGTCGAGATGGGTCACTATTAGTCCGGTGCCGTGGGAAATGTCATAGTGAAGCAATCGTTGGGGAGCATCCAACTGGATGAATGCCGCGTGGAACTAACGTCATTCCGCGCATGCGCAGTAGAAAAAGGCTATGGGAATAGACGTTTTCAGTCGAGATGGGCCACTATTGGTCCAAATGTGCCGTGGAAGGTGTCAATATGTAGCACTCGTGGGGGAGCATCCGACTGGATGAGTGTGGCGTGCAACTAATGTAATTCCGCGCATGCGCAGTGGAAAAAAGGGATGGGAATAGACGTTTTGGGGTCGGGATCGGCCACTATTGGTACGATTAGGCTGTGGGATGTGTCATAGTGAAGCAATCGTGGAGTAGCGTACAACTGAATGGGTATGGCGTGGAACTGACGTCATTCTGCTCATGCGCAGCAGAAAAAGAGTATGCGAATAGACGTTTTGCGACCCAGATGGGCCAATGTTCGTCTAAATGGGTTGTGGGATGGGTCAGTATGTAGCACTCGTGGGGAAGCATCCGACCGGATGAGTGCGGTGTGGAACTGACGTCATTCCGCGCATGTGTAGTAGAAAAAGTGTATGGGAATAGACGTATTTGGGCCGAGATGGGCCAACATTGGTCCAAATGGGCCGAGGGAGGTGTCAAAATGTTGCACTCGTAGGGGAGCGTCCGACTGGATGAGGGTGGCGTGGAACTAACATCATTCTGCGCATGCCCAGCAGGAAAAGAATATGTGAATAGGCGGTTTCGGGTCGAGTGGGATACTATTGGTCCAAATGGGCCGTGGGAGGCATCAAAGCAAAGCACTCGTGGAGAAGCGTCAAACTAGATAAGTATGGCTACGAACTGAAGTAATTTTGCGCATGCACAGTAGAAAAAGTGTATGGTAATAGACGTTTCGGGGCCGAGATGAGCCAATATTGGTCCAAATCGGTCGTGGAAGGTGTCAGTGTGTTGCACTCGGGGGAAGGGCTAGCGGCCGACTGAATGGGGGTGGCGTGGAACTAACGTCACTCTGCACATGCGCAGTAGCAAAAGAGTATGGGAATAGACGGGTTGGGGTCGATGGGACCCACTATTGTTCCAAATGGGCCGTGGAAGGTGTCAATATGTGGCACTCGTTGGGGAGCATCCGACTAGATGAGTGTGGCGTGGAACTGACGTCATTCTGCGCAAGCGCAGTAGAAAAAGAATTGGGAATAGATTATTTGGGGTCGAGATGGGCCACTGTTGGTCCAAATGGGCCGTGGAAGGTGTCAAAGTGAAGCACTCATGTAGGAGTGTCCGACTAGAGGAGTTTGGCGTGGAACTGACGTCATTCCGCGCATGCGCAGTAGAAAGAATAGGGATGGGAATAGACGTTTTGGGGTCGAGATGGGTCACTATTAGTCCGGTGCCGTGGGAAATGTCATAGTGAAGCAATCGTTGGGGAGCATCCAACTGGATGAATGCCGCGTGGAACTAACGTCATTTCGCGCATGCGTAGTAGAAAAAGAGTATGTGAATAGACGTTTTGGGGTCAATATTGGTCCAAATGGGCGGTGGGAGGTGTCAAAATGTTGCACTCGTGGGGGAGCGTCCGACTGGATGAGGGTGGCGTGAAACTAACGTCATTTTGCGCAAGCGCAGTGGGAAAACACTATGAGAATAGACGTTTTGGGGTCGAGATGGGCCACTATTTGTTCGTTTGGTGCCGTGGGAGGTGTCATAGTGAAGCACTCGTTGGGGAGCATCTGACTGGATGCGTGCGGCGTGGAACTGACGTCATTCTGTGCATGCGTAGTAGAAACAGAGTATGAGAATAGACGTTTTGGGGACGAGATGGGCCACTATTGGTCCGATTGGGCCGTGGGAGGTGTCAATATGTAGAACTCGTGGGGGAGCGTCCGACTGGGGTATGGCGTGGAACTGACGTCATTCCGCGCATGCGCAGTAGAAAAAGGGAATATGAATGGACGGTTTGGTGCAGAGATGGTTAATACTTGCTCCTTATGGAAATGCGCAGGGGTCAAAATTCACTTCTGGACACGTGATCGGAACCGAAAGTGAGGTCACAAGCAAACTTCAAAGGGCAAGAGGCGTTACGTGCCCTTTCGGAATCTGTCGTTGAGGCCCATCAAAAGTTGTATATATGTCCATCACTTACTTCAATGTTAATTGACATGTCCTGGAAAATGCAACAAGAGTTATCTACTCCTCAGTACCATTGTATATGTCCTTCATTTGCTCCAATATTAATCTCCCGGAATGCAGGTTATCAAGCATGGTACCCGACAATATCGCCAGCTATGTGTCCAGCATAAATGGCAGGTGGGGAACCTTCATTTTCTCCACATGTCCTATATCGAGAGCCAGAGACAGGTGAATTATACTAAATCAGTCGCCTGAACCCATACTTCGCTAGGGTAGTGTGAGATGAATAAATAGGGCTGGTCATGCGCAACCGGACGAACGAATGCACTATAAATACGGCGTCAGTGGCGGTGTGGGTCATTCCTCATGCGTCATTTCCTCGACCATGCCGCTAGTCCTACGAATGCTCCTTCCCCTTACACCCGAGGTGGGTTACACGTCTATGTGGATGAAGTCAAAATCGTAGAAGACCGGGATGTTCGCTGATAGGGCCCTGAGCCCACATCAAAAACGGTTGCGCCACACCATGACGGCTGGACCAAATTTAAACGGGTGTTGAGCGGTGAGCTCGATGGTGACCTCATTCACGTGGTAAATGCCATCTACGTACACCGTGAACCGTGGTCGCACGCCTGGGTCGTTACCAGGATCCCTCCCGAAGCTTCACCTTAGACTCTGATCTATGGACGGCCTTTGAGAAAGTGGTGCCTATTGTGAACCAGCTGTTTACACCCGATGAGCGGTAAGCCCTCCAGTGGGCCTTGTCTCGCACTATTAAGTACTATTAAATCATCAACCACGTCAAGGACGAAGACGAGAGGGAGTATCCGGTTCTCACCTTCGTGATGTTCTGGATAAACTTAACACCCGTATTCCAGGACGACTACGTCATACCCAGTGACAATCGCATCCATACAACGGAGATCGGTACGGCGTCAGAACCCAAATGAAAGCGTCCAGAAAGGAACTTTGTCCCCAGCGGCAGATATTCACCGATAATATGGGATATACCTTTCATGTTGCTCTCTCATGATGCGCCATACTGAAGGCTAATAAATAGAGTTGATTTTTTCAGGACTACCCACTTATCTTAAACCATGCGACGTGGAAGATCCCTCTCACCGCTCGCCAGGAATCCCGTCCCCACTTACGAGGGAAACTTTACCACAGATCCCGAAGAGCCACTTCCGGAGGTACTACCGATACCGGAAGCTGTGAGTGCGATCTACCAGCGGCATTGGCCTACCATCCGGCACCGCTTTCACCGACATCGCCTATACCATTGTTGAGGACAAAGCTACAGCCTTCATATTAAATTTCATTTTGGATATTTATTAAGGCATAAGGAGACGGATCAGCTCCGGTACTTACCCCAGTCACAATACCCTCGTGTACGACCAGTCCTTTAGCATTAGAGATCGTGCATCCCTGGACACGGCACTGACTCAACTAGATACCTTGGATAGCTTGGAATGAGCCCGACAGCAACGCCTCATCACCAAATGGCAGATGGATATGAATACGAATGTTGCGTTTGCTTGACTAAATTGATCGACCACAGTATGTAGCAAGGATTTAAAGCCTCATTGACCTCATTAATTGTTCCCCGGGTAAAATTTGAGGTGGAACCCAGGTTAAAGTATAGGAAGCGCTCATGCACGCCTTTGACCTCTGTGACGACAGGTGGCGGTCACGTGGCGGTCATGGGCATGTATTCTTCCGCGGTGATGCGGTCTGGCGGTGATGCGGTCTCGGGAAAAAGCTTCCGCGGAGAAAAAGTAGTCCCTAGACTTCAATACGCTGCATGGTCCGATTGGGTCGAGTGAGGTATCAAAGTGAAGCATTCGTGAAGGGACATCCAGTCATGGGTGGGTGCATGTAAAATTAGGATTTTTTTCCCGAAACTATAAAAAACGGAACACGGACTTTACCCCTAAAATAGGGGAAAACACCTATCAACCCTAGCCAAAAGGACTAATATCGGTCCCCGGGCTTATTGGGACCTGCCTATCAAGTCAATGGGGTGGGTGCATGTAAAATTAGGATTTTTTCCCGAAACTATAAAAAGCGGAATACGGACTTTACCCCTAAAATAGGGGAAAACCCCTATCAACTCTAGCCAAAAGGGCTAATATCGGTCCCCGGGCTTATCGGGGCCTGCCTATCAAGTCAATGGGGTGGGTGCATGTAAAATTAGGATTTTTTTCCGAAACTATAAAAAGCGGAACACGGACTTTACCTCTACAATAGGGGTCTGTATCATACAATATAAGGGAAAATGTCTGTATGGGGTATGGGGATGGTCATTTTTTTTTTTTTCGTGAGCTTTACTATTGGTCGTCTCGCCGAGAAAAACACGATGGGAGGGGTCCCGGAGCGAAGCGGTGAAATTTTTGGGAAAAGTCACTGAGGTCTGTATATAGGCCCATAGGCTGGCCATGGGGGGTATAGGTCCAACCTGGAAAATTCACACACGTTCATTGTGATATGGGTTGCTTGGATTTGTTTTTCACGTCTCGTCATTTAGAACACGATGGGAAGGGTCCCGGAGCGAAACGGTGAAATTTTTGGAAAAAGTCACCGAGGCCTGGGTAGGCGTATGCTGCATGGCTATGGGTGTATAGGTCCATACGGGGTGGACGTTTTGGGATCTAGGTGGGCCACTAATGGGCCGATGGGGTCGAGTGCGGTATCAATGTGAAGCTCTATGAGGGGGCAACCGATGGAGTGGATGTGGGGTAGGAATATCGTCATTCTGCGCATGCGCAATAGACAAAGTGTATGGAAATAGACGTTTTGGGATCTAGGGGAGCCACTAGTGGACCGATTGGATCGAGTGAGGTATCAATGTGAAGCCTATGTGAGGGGGCATCTAATGGGGTGAGTGCGGGGTTGAAATATCGCCACTCTGCGCATGCGCAGTGGACAAAGGGTATGGAAATAGACGTTTTGGGGTCTAGGTGGGCCACTAGTGGGCCGATGGGATCGAGTGAGGTATCCATGTGAAGCCTATGTGAGGGGGCTAGACTAAGGTGTCGTTTCCATTCTGCTGCGCAGGTCACGCAGGTTGTGACGTCACTTCCGGGTTTCACCTCCAAACCCAGAAGAGTTCCAATTTTCTCTTAGACGTCCGGATGTTCAACCTCGCCCCGGCCGCAGCGCGCGCGCGCGTCATCACCGGCAGTGCGCGGGTGAATGTCGGGTCAAAAGGTCAAAGGTCACATCCAGGTCAAAAGGTCCAAGGTCTCTCTTTCGGCAAGGTTCGGAGACAATGTTGCGGCATCGATATACAGAGCTTGAACCCCAAAAGGGGATTGTAAATTAACCTGGGAAGGATGGGCAGTTCCATTTGGACCAATCAGCGGTCGACAAAAAGAGCCAATGAGCGATCGATAAAAGAACCAATGGACGGGTACTAGAATTTTGCTCACGTCTGCGCCTACATCCGGGTACTGGGATGCTTTCGCCTACGTCCGCGCCTACATCCGGGTTCTTGTACACCCGTGTAATGTTTTCTGGACATGGATGGGTTAGCTTTGGTTCCATTCTAGGCCACTGATTGGCTAATACGGTGTGCAAAGCCAGTTTCATGCATTATGCTCATATACAAAACACACAAGACAGGGTTTTTTGGTGAGGTCTCATTTTTTTATTCAGTGAACAACAACAACGTGAGAACAACCACGTGAAAACTAAAGCCCAGAACAAGGGGCTTGTACATTGAAAGAACTGAAGCCCAGAACAGGGGGCTTGTACATTGAAAGAACTGAAGCCCAGAATAGGGGGCTTGTAAACTTAAGCCCAGAACAGGGGGCTTGTACATTGAAAGAACTTAAGCCCAGAACGGGGCTTGTACATTGAAATGATGGGCGGCCCAGTCATATACGAGTACATCGCGGTCCTCGGCCTTTGGGTACTCGTCAAACATCTGTACGATGGTAGATAAGGTCCTTCCCCGGCATCGATGGTACAGGTAAAACAAGCAATATTGTCCGCACACGCTACTGGTCAGGTCATGTGACGCAGTCAGTATGTCGGTACCTCTTCCCACTTCCCTTATATGTGTTGTAATTTATTCCTGTATATGGCGAGATTCTGCTGGTGGACGTTTCGTCCCCGAGGCCCGCCCCCTGTACAGACCAAAAGGTGATATATATGTTGGCATTTGTGGGAAGTTGATGCTGGGTCGACATCGGGCCTTACAGACTAGTCTTTTGTGTTAAATGCCGTCATTTACATCTGACGACGGTACAGCTCACCAATCTCCAATGTACGAGTTGTCACAGCGAAACAGCTCACCAATTACCAGTATACGAGTTGTCAGAGCATTTCCATCATAGCTCTCTAGATTTGTATCTAATACCGCTCATGCCGGTGCTAGGGGCCGTGTGGTCATATCATCCAAGTTGCCACATGAACAGGTACAATAAAAGCGTACCTGAGATACAACACATATCACGAATCGTTAGATATTTGGTATGTGCTTTAGAATAGGTTAACCAGAAGACTATTCTGTGAAGTCATGTGACGCAGTCAGTATGTCGGCACCTCTTCCCACTTCCCTTATATGTGTTGTAATTTGCAACGTTTGACTGTTCCAACACCACGTCTCTGTACCTTGATCCATGAAGTCTGTTAAATTGGGATGGAGGGGTGGCAGGCCGTACGGGTCAAAGTATTCGCCCTGCTGTTCTGTCAAGTACACGGCCACCCAATGTTCACCGGGCCGATCCATCGGGTGCGTGTTGAGAACGTATGCAGCAGGATAGACACGGTCTAATAGGAACACATCTCGGGCGAACATCCCTTGAAAGACCATACGTGTCCCTGGGTCATTCTCCAGCACGGTGGTTATCTGGTCTGTATCCATGTTAGGTGGAAAAGTCACACAGGACGTTGCGCGCCTTGTCCACTTGAATGATGTTGTCAAACTCGGCGTAGCAGATCACATTGACGGTGGTCCCCAGGGCTCGCGCAAAGTGGATTTCCAACCGTAAATTGCCTTGCTTGGCCAGGGCCAGCTGATGGTCGTTCTCTAAGGTGGGGGTCAGATCGAAACAGAACAACGTGTATCCGTTCGCGTAGTCCTCCCGACTGATCAAATTTCCTTCGTCCTGGTTGATTTGATCGGTGGCTGTAAACAGGCTCTGATAGGCGCGAATGAAATTCCTGCGCCCAAAGTTCGGTGTTAAGGCCGTGGCTGGCACCTGTTGTCCATCCACATGCAGGGCCACAAAATTGATGCCGAAATGTTTAAAGTCAAACGGATTCTCGGGGTAGGCTCCGCTGAAACTGGTATTTTCCACACAGGCCAGGATCAATCGCTTGGGTAGTTCCCCCAGGAACAGGTTTTCTTTGTTGGCGCCCATATTTCCAGCAGGCACAGAGAACACTTTGGTGTGTACACGTCGGATAGGGTACTGGGCTGGTTTTGTTTCCAAGGCTTTCATGTGTCCCAATTGAACGGCTGGATTCGGTTTCACTTTTCGGACATACAGGACTGCGTCTTGGATAACAATCTTATAGTCAGCTGCATGCCCATCTACGTTAGTGGCCATCAAGGCGAAGGTCGGAGGCGCCCGTATCAGTCGGATTTTGATGGGGATCTTGTTCAAGAGGTACCGGTCTTGCATGAACATGTCTGCGTGTAGTCGACCCATGAGATCCACTGAGGCACCGTTCGCAGTGAAAGCCTTCCGTTTGTTATATCCCACATTGTCCACCGTGTCCATGTGCTCGGGTGTGTCCTGGTAGAATAAAGCGGCTGTCAGCTGAGATTTTTTAGCCTCTCGGCCATACGACAACAGTGTCTCGATGTAGGCTCGATAGGGGTACGTGTTGGTCGAGTCACTGATGAGTTTGTCGCTGAGAAAAGTATCCACCTGTTGAAACATCGAGTGCAGCCAGAGATTCGTCGGGCCCACCGTTGCAGCTTGGATGATTCTGGAGCCATCCCCATTGACCACCTTGGCTTTCACATACAAGTACGTATGGGCTAAATCCACATAGGCCGTATCCGCATTACTGATGGTGAACTCGATGGGCCCTGTTTCGTTGATGCTGGAGAGCGGGAGATGCTCCACCCATAATCCTTGTTCGGCACTGGTCTGTGTGGGCGGCACGGTCCACAAATCAAATTCACTGTTGGTGGAGGGACAGGACTCTGCGTGGATCAAGGACATGTTTAAGAAAAGATATCCTGGGTCTTCGATGTGCGTCGTCGCTGGGTCGGTCGTCGACTGGTGCGTGGTCTCGGTGCGGCAGATCTTTTATTCCCTACGGTGCGTTGTGCTTTGGCCACCAAGACGCCACCCGCTTCTTTGGCCCGCCGTTTCAAGGCTTCTTTGGGTGCCGTACCCCCCAAGACATCACCGGCCACTTGCAGTCCACTGCGTACCGCTTGTTTGCCGATTGCTTTCACCCCACGCGTCACCAAGGGCAGGAACGTTTTGACGATGCTGCCGAGTATGTTCCCAGCCCATGTCCTCGTTGCATGCGTGCACCGCTAAAGACCGGAAAGCCACCCCCGGCCTGTTGGGCATAATAGTCCATATAGCTGCGTGCATCGCACTCGTAAGGTACTTTCATTATGCAAAGTGGGGAGCACGTGCTTGTCGAAAATGAAGTGTCAGCACCACTTTTCCTCGTTCGAATGCCACCGGTCGTCCCGTGTCATCTCTTATATCCACCGTGATAGTGTTGATGTCGGTTTGTCGTACGGGCAGGTAGAGCATGTGGGTGAAACTGTGGGTGATTTGATCTCCATACGTCTTTTTAATGGGGACCACCCGTAACAGAGGTGTATTGATATCGCCCACGATGTGGTTGTCGACTACGTCCGAGTAGACATAGAGTCCGTACATACCCGACTTTATATCCATCGGGATCTGGCCATGGTCCTCGGATGGATCCGTGTAGGTCGCGTGAGCGAGACCCAGCATTTGCTGTAGGATAGGACTCAGTACGACACTCACGTTGGCGGTGAGAAGGATCTGTGCCTTGTCGTTGTGTGCGTTGTATTCGAAGTCCACGTGATTCTTGAAGGGAAAGGATTTGATGGGTTTTGATGTATTCGTGACCTCCCGTAGAGCCTTATAATGCAACAGTCTTGTCAGCCCACCCATGAACTCCTTGGGGGTATCGTATTGGCCTTCGGGGAGGGTGAGTCGGGTGTTTTTGCCTTCGGTCACCTCGTACCACACTTCATTGGCTCGCACGTTGTACCACGAGTATGGGTATTGGATATCCACGAGGCCACATTCCCATCGTCCAGGTAAATGCAACGGTTGCGGTAACTGGGTGACGTACTTGGCACGGTGTTGTCAGGAAACACATCCAGCGAACTGTTACTGGGTAGGGTGAGGTAAAACATGGCGACGGAGCTGTCCTGCTGCTGCTGTTGGTTTTAATAGGCGTTCCAGGCCTTGGGCGGTTGTGTCCGGCGTCGTGTTCGTCGCGGTGACTTGCTACGTGTCACGGCTCTGGAGATGTGGGGTGTCCTGATCAAGGGTGGTTTTTTAAAGCCCTGAAAAGAAGGTGTCCGTTGCGGTTCCTGTGGTACATGCATGTCTTTCAAGCCTTGGGCGAAGACCTCCCATCCTCGAGGATCCGTGTGCGACCTGCGTTTACGCATCAGGTCATTCACTAAATCCGTCATGTGGGTGCCTGGGACCACCTGATTCTGTACCAGTAGTTCGCCTTTATCATTCCAAGTCATGTTAGGATTCTGTTTCATCCGTTGTAATACCAGGCCAGCTTGTTTCTTGAACGATGCAGGTACACTCTTCAGCACTTCGTCTTCCACCCACTGTGGGGCTGTGGGTGGTAGCCCTGGTAATGGCGGCTGTTGGAGCGGTGCTGAGGTCGGCGGTGTGTCACGTGGTGGTGGTGGTGGTGGTGGGGTAGAGAGGGTTTTGTATTGGCCCATGAACGTCATGTACCGTTGAAGCGTCTCATTGTACCGTTGTACTTTCTCACTGTCGCTTAACCCCGGTCTTTGTAAGATCAGTTGCATCTCTCCATTGAGGGTGTTTATGGTCTTCACCGTAGGTGGGACAGGGTAGGGCGATTGGAGGTTTTGAAGGAACCGTGGTTCGACGAGGACCATTTTTTTCGTTTGGTTCATTGTCGGCCGAACAGTCCACCCAATACTGGACCCAACACGGAAGCGGCCAACGGTGCTAAGATGGCCCCGAGAAAGCCGCCTTTCTGTAACACCTTTTTCTTTTGTGTTTGAGAGACTCGCTTTTGGACTAGGGTTCGCAGACCTGCCTTATGCTTAGCCAACTTCGCCTTCTGAGCCGGAGTCAGTGGTACGTTGCCTTTTAAGATATTGAGTCCAATCTCACACAGACAGCACACGAGAGCGGGGTCTGCACCGCGTACAATGGTTCGGACCAACTCGGGTGAGGCCGTCTTCAATACACGGAGCGTCGGGGCGTGCTTCCGTACTCGCGCAGACATCATGTACAACTAACGCTAGAACCCACAACCCTACCCTTTTTATCTATCTCAGAGAACAGAGACAAAAATCAACCATGATGTGGTATTTAAGCTGATGTTCCGATGTTCTTTGTTTTTACTGAACAGATTCTGCACAATGTAGATGATGCTGAGCCGTCGATGATGGCTGCCTTTGGTAAAGAGTTGGGTGACCCGCGCATCCGTCTCCGCCATGAGATCATCCAGAACCACCAAGGTGTCGGGTTCCAAATCGGCCAGGTTGGGTAGGCCTTCCACGAACGTGATGTGGGGCATTGCTGCATACGCTGCCTGCCATTCTCCGTAACACCACACGACTCGGACAATGGGTGGGGTGATCATGCTGTCGGCGTGTTGAAGGAGCTTCCTGACGAAGTGCGTTTTGCCGGAACCCGTCGGTCCTGCGATGACGCAAGTGAAGGGATGCTGCTACCGAGGGTCCATGGTTCAAGGTGTATCCACTGTCGTGGTAACCCGCTCTTGTAAATTTGGTACGAGTGAACTGGAGTGGTGGTGGTGGGTACAATGTCGGTCGTCGTTGTCTGTTCACTGCGAGTGATGATGGTGGTGGGAACAACGTTGGTCGTCGTTGTCTGTTCACTGTGAGGGATGAAATCCGGCGGGTTTTCAGACGTAGTGGGTGTACTTGGTGTAGGTGTTGACTGTATACTCGGTGTGGAGCTCGTTGTGGCTTGTACACGTGGTGTGGTGATGACTGGGCTCGATACGGGGTTGACTGGTGCTTTCTGTAGACCGGTTTCACTGATGGCTGGTGTTCTCAGTTGGTTAAGTAACGTGCTGACATAGGCTACGTCGTAAAACACACCTCCGTACAACACACTCAGCAGGGTTAGAAATATCACCAGAAAGCCCACTTGCGCTTTGCGCGTTTTGGGAGACGCTGTGTTCAGAGGCTGCTGCTGCTTGTCCATAGCACCGTGGTCGGACGTGGAATGAAGGATGACGGTAGTGGTATCTGGCTTTATAGTCGTTTCACCTGGTTGGCTGCGACCCAGGAATTGAAGAAACTGGGCCAGCCTTGCCATTTCACGAAATGAAACAGTTTGCCACGTCGACGTTCCGTTTTCAAAATCTGCTCCACCGTGTAGTAGTCTTGCTGTGTTTTTACGACAGGCTGTAATTCCATCTCGTAAAACGTTCCTAGCAACGGTTCCCCTTGAAGATCTTCCAGTTCATAGACTCGCTGCTGTCGGGGTAGGCGCCGTTTAATCAGGAAGTGCTCATCGCTCCAGTTGGGCAAGTAACTTTTCTCGAACTTGCCCTTGACTTTACTGATCCGTACAGGGTCCCCGACCTTGAACATCTCCTTCGGTGCTCGTTGCGATTGTATGGGGTACAAGACACGCCGGACTTGGGCTTCATTGCGTTGGCTCACGGTAATGGGGGCTCTCTCTATACTCCGGTGATAGGCTCGATTGTAACCACTCACAAGTTTCTGGAGAACATCGATGTACCGCCTTGTATTCTTGAAATATTTATACATACGGCCTTTGAATGTCCTGTTGAACCTTTCCACCACGGAAGCCTTGGTCTCGTTGTACGTATGGAAGAAAAACACCTTCTGGGCTTTCAGAAACTGTTGGAACGGTCTGTTGAGGAATTCCGTGCCTTCGTCGGTTTGCAAATACAAAGGTTTGCGCCCGGTCTTGAAGATGTCTTTGAACGCCGCTATGAGATTCGCCCCCGTTTTCGTCCGGATGGGTACCACCCACGCATACTTCGATAGGATATCGATGCACGTCAAGATATACCGATTCCCATCGTTGTGTTTGGCAAAGGCGCTCATATCGACCAAATCCGCTTGCCACTGGGCATCTATTCCTCCCACGATGACCCGATTCCGTAGAAAATGGCGACGGACAGATCGATGTAAGGTATAGGTGTCTTGTTTTCTTAACCAATCTCGGACTTGGGCACGTTGTATCCCCTGGGGTTTGGCCGCTCGATAGAGAGCCGACAATGCACTATAGGCCGCCGGACTGTCGGGACTGTAGTATAAGTTATCCAACACCTTCTCCCAGCGCTTCATGGTGACAAATGATGATGGACCCTGGATCTATCGTTTATTTATAACGGGTATATCTTGGGCCGGAGTTTCTTTCTGATTTTTTTCGTTGGCTTCCACAGTGTCCATGGTAAATGACCAGTCCAACTCGTCTGATGACCGCTTGATAAGCACTTGATCCTCATCTACCACGGCATCTTCCAATGCAGACCATAGATCAGGGTGAAGGGTAAAATGCACTGTACCCCCATCTAGCCGAGCCAATTGAGCAAAGAAAGGGCCGCGTCGGATGTACACATCGTGACACAAGTGGATGAGGTCGCCGTCCAGTTCACCAGACAACACCCGTTTGAATTTGGTCCAGCCCTCCCGGGACAGACGAATGTGGGCCGGGCACGGTTGTGTAGGGTCCGCATCACAGATGTCTCCCACCTCCTCCATGATATCGAGCTTATCCGCATACACGTGCAGGAAAACCTCGGGGGTCAAGCTGAGATACGCCAGTATTATATGCTCCGTCATGGTCAGTACGTGAATGGTACCAGATTTGACTGTCTCTCGTATTTATAGGGAGAACCCCGTGAGATCAAAGGATCGGGTGGTCATGTCACTGGGCTGACTGAGTCTAGCCGGGTAATCAATGGCATCGTCGTCTGGTTCATGGCTAGCCATTTGTTCATTGGGTTCTGCCGCCGCTTCTCTCAGGGCACGAGCCCACTCCAACTCGTCTGATGACCGCTCGTCCGGTGTAAACAACTGGTCCACGATAGGCACCACTTTCTCGAAGGCTGTCCACAGATCGGGGTCTTGGGTGAAGCCTCGCGTAGGGTCTTGGTAGCGGCCCAGGCGTGGGAAGAAGGGCCCACGGTGTACGTAGATGGCATTGTCTATGTGGATGAGGTGTCCGTCGAGCTCGCCGCTCAACACCCGTTTAAATTCGGTCCAGCCGTCACGGTGTAGCGTAACCGTATTCGATACGGTCTCAGCGGGTGACCAGCAAACATCTCCACGGTCTTCCACGAGGGTGACTTTATCTTCATAGACGTGTACCCCACCCGGGGTGTAAGGGGAAGGATGGCTCGTAGAACTGGTGACATGGTTGACCCAATGACGATCGTTGAATGACGCACACTGTGTCTGACCCTCGTATTTATAGTCAGGTCCTACTGTCAATGCCACAGCGCCAGGGTCAATATGGCACAGACCATGACTAGGCCAACCAGCCGTCGCTGGTTCCGGCGTGAGCGCTCGTGGTCCATAGCCCGAGCATCAAGGATGGCTGTCATAGTCCAGTAGTGGTGAGTGATGACACACCACTCCATCGAGTGCACTCTGTCGAGGACCGCTTCTGTGAACTCTTTCAGGATCTGGCGTCGCCCCTCGTTGTCGTCGCCATCTG
Source organism: Hanleya hanleyi (assembly GCA_036873755.1). NCBI lineage: Eukaryota > Metazoa > Mollusca > Polyplacophora > Lepidopleurida > Hanleyidae > Hanleya > Hanleya hanleyi. The sequence goes on along the minus strand of JAVTVY010019458.1, from coordinate 64,215 downwards.
CAAATATGGACCGGACCACTGCTCGGTAACCCGTGAGTGAATTAACCACGGTCGCATGCTGTAAAATGCGAGTCGCATAGGGATGGGTGTCCGTTATGGCTCTGCAACCGTAGAAATGGAGGTGTAGGATCCAGAGAGACGTGTTTTATAGACCATGTCACACATGCGCGCCTAGACGTCGGGTGTAGTCCGTGATACGTAATATTCTGATGGGTTAGTCCAAAAAATAGAGCAACAACAACACAGATTACAGATCAATCCTTTTATTATGCGTGAATCGGGCCTAACCTGTGAACATGATAGGACATGTACTGACCTGTCTGTGAGCGTTTTCCACAATGTCGTTCACCTTCGTGTCTTTTCGGGTACGTCCGTGTCTTTTCGGTAAAGTCCGTGTCTTTTCGGTAAAGTCCGTGTCTTTTCGGTAACGTCCGTGTCTTTTCGGTAATGTCCGTGTCTTTTCGGTAACGTCCGTATCTTTTCGGGTATGTATGAGGGTCTTGAGTGGGGCGACTGTATGTGACGAGTTGTATGTGTTTTTCTCGGTGACGTCCGTGTCTATCATCCGGGCACTTCACGTCTGCGCCTGCATTGGGGTATGTATGAGGGTCTTCATGCGCGCGCTGCGGATTCACCCACGCACTTCCGAATAACCCGCGCGCGCTGCGGCATCAGATCACCCCCGCGCGCACGCGCTGCGGCCGAGGCGGGCCGGGCCGGAAAAAACCTGGAGGTTGAACATCCGGACGTCTAAGGGAAAATTGGAACTCTTCTGTGTTCGAAGGTAGTTTTAGTGAAACCCGGAAGTGACGTCACAACCCACGTGACCTGCGCAGCAGAATGGAAACGACACCGTAGTCTAGCCCCCTCACATAGGCTTCACATGGATACCTCACTCGATCCCATCGGCCCACTAGTGGCCCACCTAGACCCCAAAACGTCTATTTCCATAGCCTTTGTCCACTGCGCATGCGCAGAGTGATGATATTTCAACCCCGCACTCACCCCATCAGATGCCCCCTCACATAGGCTTCACATTGATACCTCACTCGATCCAATCGGCCCACTAGTGGCTCCCCTAGATCCCAAAACGTCTATTTCCATACACCTTGTCTATTGCTCATGCGCAGAATGACGATATTCCTACCCCACATCCACTCCATCGGTTGCCCCCTCACATAGGCTTCACATTGATACCTCACTCGACCCCATCGGCCCATTAGTGGCCCACCTAGATCCCAAAACGTCCACCCCGTAAGGACCTATACACCCATAGCCATGCAGTATAGGCCTATGGGCCTACCCAGGCCTCGGTGACTTTTTCCAAAAATTTCACCGTTTCGCTCCGGGACCCTTCCCATCGACGAGACGTGAAAAACAATTCCAAGCAAGCCATATCACAATGAACGTGTGTGAATTTCCCAGGTTGGACCTATACCCCCCCACGGCCAGCCTATCGGCCTATATACAGACCTCGGTGACTTTTCCCAAAAATTTCACCGCTTCGCTCCGGGACCCCTCCCATCGTGTTTTTCTCGGCGAGACGAGAAAAACGAGACCCCACAACCCATAGTAAAGCCCACGAAAAAAAATAATAAAAAAATGGCCATCCCCATACCCCATACAGGCATTTTCCCTTATATTGTATAATACAAACCCCTATTGTAGAGGTAAAGTCCGTGTTCCGCTTTTTATAGTTTCGGAAAAAAATCCTAATTTTACATGCACCCAGCCCATTGACTTGATAGGCAGGCCCCGATATGCCCGGGGACCGATATTAGCTCTTTTGGCTAGAGGTGATAGGGGGTTTCCCCTATTTTAGGGGTAAAGTCCGTATTCCGCTTATTATATTTTCGGAAAAAAATCCTAATTTTACATGCACCCACCCCATTGACTTGATAGGCAGGTCCGAATAAGCCCGGGGACCGATATTAGCCCTTTTGGCTAGGGTTGATAGGTGTTTTCCCCTATTTTAGGGGTAAAGTCCGTGTTCCGCTTTTTATAGTTTCGGGAAAAAAATCCTAATTTTACATGCACCCACCCATGACTGGATGCCCCTTCACGAATGCTTCACTTTGATACCTCACTCGACCCAATCGGACCATGCAGCGCATTTGAAGTCTAGGGACTACATTTTAGCTTTTTCCCGCGACCGCATCACCACCAGACCGCATCACCGCGGAAGAATACATGCCCATGACCGCCACGTGACCGCCACCTGCCGCCACAGAGGTCAAAGGCGTGCATGAGCGCTTCCTGTACTTTAACCTGGGTTCCACTTCAAATTTTACCCGGGGAACAATTAATGAGATCAATGAGGCTGTAAATCCTTGCTACATACTACTGACCACCTGATCCTTTTATCTCATGTCTCCCTATAAATACGAGTGGGCTTTGTGGTGACCTTGCTTACCCTGCTGGGTCTTTTTTATACGGGGTGTGTTTTACGACATGGTGTACCTTTAAAGGGGGCACGTCCAATTAATCGAGGTACTTTCTCGATGCCTTCGAGATGGATCGAGACATTTCTCGGCTGAAACCGGGAGGGCAGATCCGGGACCCCTGACGACATCTCCCGGTTTGCTCCCGGTTCTATCTCGATCGAAACGTCCCGATTTTCGAGATGGTTACGAAATTGATCGGTAATCTCGAAGGGGGTCCCGGTATCAATATGTCGGTGTTTTGTTGCCGGTTAATTTGGCATATATCTTAACTTCTCAGGCGATAAGAGTGTTACGCTGGTAAAATATTATTGGGGCGCTCGTTTAGGATGTTTTCAGTGTTATTCATCGTTTAATCGGTATGTCTATGTTCCTGATGTTTCGTGAATCCAACTGAACGAAACTTTTATTTATCTATATATAAATTATGAGAATTTAGTGAACTTCACTCACATCGATAATTGATTGTCTATCTGACTAGTATCCGTCGCGGCATAAATGACACACCAACTGGATATGATCTGAATAATAATGGTATGCAAAGCATGCGTAAATGTGTGTGCTATTATCAAGGCTATGTCAAGAGCTTGATCGGTGTATCACCTCGGTGTGTAATATGTTTTATAATTTGATAGTATTCATTGCAGATTCCATTTTTTGAAAAGTACTGTTTTGTGATATAGTTCGAATGAGGATATTTTTTCAACAACGTTTATTCCTGACATTAGCTTGCCTGGAAGTGGTAAGCGAAAATACTGGCAATCGGAACTAGAGGTGTTGATAATTCACGCCACAGTCGGTATGTGAAAACCCGTCGGCTTGAAACAACCGCGAAGGGAGAGGGGTTAATTTCTTTGAAAGAAAAAACTGAAACCGCATGCACTTTTGGCGGGAGACTGATAATATACTCACGTTCTATTGCGGATTTCTGATTTCATGTGTCTAGGAAATTAACCTAATAATGGAAGTAATTATCGCCCAATTCAGCGGGCAATCACACTTTATACCAACGGTTACATACATTTTACTATAAACAATACCGCGTTTTGTTTGTTCGAAACCTTCGATCGAGCGTTTATGTTTATATTCTCCGGTTTTCAGTGAACTACCAGATGCTTCTGTGATCTTTTAGTCTCTTTATTTCTGAATAAGAGGAAATATTTGACGATAAAGATATCCCATTCTGATCAACTTTAACAGGAATATATAAAATTTTATCCTAGACTGGACATAATTTATTTAAATTCGCAGTTCTTTGACATATCTTATAAAGTGATTCAAATTCTAAAAAAAAAACAGGCTCAGAATAAGTGAATAATATTGAGCCGGGTTATACATTTTAAATTGGCGATGTTTCCTTCTTTCCGTTCATAACGTTTAAATTGCGCTGTCTGATCAAGTATGCGACTACAAATATCTAAACAGAATAACAAAATAATACTAGACATTGTTGGTACAATGACACGGTCTTTCCACAACGGTCCCCCAAAGGTAATCTTTCATTGGAAATGAATTTCATGTCGGGGTATATATGCGATGTCGATATAATGATAATTGAACACCTCCATTTAATTGACAAATATGCATTATGCATCATGGGATTATAGAGGGATCATCAGGCTTCGCAGCTCCTTTCATCAGCTAAAAGGACGTTCATTTAATTGCAATCGCGGGGTGACTCGGCTGGTACAGTCGGAAAAGAAATTGGTGTATCAGGTTACATACAGATCTTCACGCCTTGTCAGTGGAGAATCAATTAATAACCATTTGAAACTGATCTGGCGTATACAATTAGATCGATGAAATCAATTACTACTGAATATCGAAAACGTTTAACCTGGCAGGTAATACGCAAATAGCGTACACGAAGTGGGAAAAATGTTTTGTGTTATATCTTCAAAACAATTAATGTTATAATCTTGAAATTTCACAAATAAACACATATATATACCTGTACCAGCTTAGTATTTACAAATCTCTGAAACAACCACGAGATTCAGTCATAAGCCAGTTCATTCACGTACTCTGGCGCGCAATTTTAGTCGACCGGGTGTTGTTCTTAAATTACAAAACAAATCTTAACCTTCTTTGTGCAATCCATTCGTATTTCATCTCGGAACATTCCACATAATCGACGACAGCAAATGTTCACTCGTTTTAGGCACTTTTATCCTCGGCACCTAATGCCATCCCTGGAAAACAGCTAGATTCTTACGCTCGCTGTCAGAAAGGACAGTGGCGCGTACTTCAACGACAGTCGCGCGCACTTCCGCCTTTAGTTATTCCCCTTGTTTGTTTTCGAATACCAGTATCGCTAAGCCTCTGTTTACGCTGTATTATGTCAAACTAACGGCTTTCTCTCAACTTTTCAAGTTTCCACAATTAATGTTCTCGGTACGGAGTCATTGTCAACGAAAGAACTCATCATTGGAAGTAACAGGCAACAAATTAGAAGTCCGTACCTATTGCGGTTCAAGAGATAAAAGGTTTACAAAATTGAGCCGGCCCCGTCATGTAACACGACGTTGATTTAATTGCGAACACCGTATGCCTCGAATGTTACAGCCGAATCGCTATAACGAAATTGACAACACCCATTGAATAGATGAAATCAACATGTGATCATTTAACGGCTTAATGGTTCGGGAAAATTGTTTCTTTAATATCTCTAAACCTATCAAAGCTATATTCTTGAAATTTCATAGGCAAATACATATATATATTCTCTCAATAATAGCTAGATATAGTGATGATTGAGTGAATAGTTTTCGTAAAATTTAAATAAAGCGTGAATTTCAAAAATTGCTAATTATGTTCTATTGTTTCTGGTATATCTTGATGGCTTCTAATGTTTTACTGTTACGTCATATAATGACCTACATTCATGTGCAAATTTCAAGTTAGAATTCCTAACAGTTTTCAAGTTATGGCGCTGTAGTCTGAAAACTGTCGGTGGCCATATCTCAAAAACCAAGGCCAAGGTCAGGTTGACAATTCAGTGACGTCATACCTGTATCATGGGGTACAAAAGTACTAAATTACAGATTCCTGCATGTCTTAGTTTTTGAGAAAAATGCGAACAATGTTTTTTACATTGTGCGATATTCAAGGTCAAGGTCAGATCGGATTGTCAGTGCGTTAGTTTTTCAGAAAATAGAAGCCGTATTTTCGATATTTGGATGCTTACCACTTCAAAGGTCAAGGCCAAGGCCGAGTTCTGAGACAAGTGGTGACCTTGCGACATGATGTAGGTCACGTGAACTGATTTTCAGGCATTAGCCGTTCAAGATTTGACCACCAAACCTTGCACTCATATAGAGACGCTCCTGGAGGTCAAAGGTCAAAATTAAGGTCAAATTCTCTTCGGCCATTAAAGTGTTCATTAATATTAGGAGTATCAATGCCGTAGCTTCTTTCCTTATAAAATAATGGGTTTTGAAAAACATTAAAAGGGAGATAACTACTTTGTCTTGTTACGTAACAATTAAAAAATATAACTACAGCATGGCCATATGTAACACTTACTAACCATCAACTTTCTTTCAGATATGTTCTTTAGTTTTGACTGTACACCGAAGACACGAAAAACAGCACCAGGGGAAAGAACTCGAAAACCGCTTATTTGACCTACTTATTTTATTGGTTATTTTGTTGGGTGTATCTGCAAACTTTCACATTTTAAATTTCATCTGCATCGCCTTATGCGCTTGGTCAATATTCGCAAAATGGTGCTTTTATCAGAAAAGCCCATATCTCAATAGGTCAAGGTCAGGGTCGAAATTGAATACCTGTACCAGAAACTTCAGCCCAGTATCTACAAATGTTCCAAACATCTAAGCTGTATATGAAACCGTTTAGCCGCTATCGCGAAAACAGAATAATAATAATAATCCGAAGAATAACAAACGGTCTTTCCATTTGTAATGGAAAGACCTAATTAAATGCTTCATGTTCAGTCTAATTCATTTAAATGCATATGTATTCACCGAGACTAATCTCCCTGTCATAGAGTATATATATACCAAGCATACGCCTTCCGAATGCTTCAAACTTTCATTTTGATGGCATCTCGATTCCACTCTCGAAGCATGTCGAGTTATTTCGAGGAGGATCGAGATGGTCCTGCGCTTCGAGAGAAAACCGAGAGCAAACCGGGACAACAATCGATAGAGATAAACCGGGACCCTTCGAGACGAGATATTTATCGGTTTTACTCGTTTATCGAGAAACCGTCTCAATCGATTGGACGTGGCCACTTAGCACTCCTCTCATTCCATCAAAGAAACAACCACCAGTCGTGAGTGCAGGTCAAACGAATGTACAGATCATTTCCACGTTAGCACCCATCAAATCCGTGATGGAAACGAGCCCAGTCATCATCACCACCACTACCACACCGAATATACAGTCCAGGTCAACATCGAACCCAACACCAAGTCTTGCAGTGCCCATTACGCCTGAAAATTCATCGAATTTCATCACCCACAGTGAACGCCGTAACGTACCGACAATGACGAACAACGTTGATGCATCGACGACCCCGGTTCACTCGTACCAAATTTACAAGAGCGCGTTTCAGTCATGCATCCCCGGTGGCACCACCCATTCGCTTGCCATATTGTGGGGCCGTCGGGCTCAGGCAAGAAGCATTCCACCCAGAAACTCGTTCAATACGGCGACAACATGAACATCCCACCCATTGCCCGGGTCGTGTGATGTCACGGAGAATGGAAATCGTCGTATTCTGCAATGCCCAACATTCCGTTCGTGGAAGGCCTACCCAAACTGAAAGACTTGGAACGGGGCACGTAGATGGTCATGAATGATCTTATGACGGAGACGGATGCTCGGGTCACCCAGCTCTTTACAAAATGCAGTCATCATCGGCGGCTCAGCATCATCTACATTGTGGAGAATCTGTTTAGTAAAAACAAAGAACATCGGAACATCAGTTTAAATGCCCACTACCTGGTGATGTTTAAAAACCCGACAGATACCATTCAACTGCGGCACCTGGTGATGCCGATGTATCCCGGACGAACCCGGTTTGCGTTGGAAGCCTTTGGAGGTGCCACAACTCCTCAACACGGGTATATCCTCTTCTACTTGAAGCCAGCCACCCCGACCACCTTCGACTACGAAACGTTATTTTACCTAGGAAGACCCACCACGTGCACATGCAAAAATAATGTAAACACACCCACAGTGGCACCACCAGCAGGGGGTGTGTGTTTGGTGATGAGGACAATAAAGAATTAATACAACATCATGGTTGACCTCACAAGGTCTCTGAAATGAAAGAATATTCAAGCGGTAGCCCGTTTTAGGATAAAAAAGACATGGTTGTGGGTTCCAGCGTTAGTTGTTCAGGATGTCCGCTCGAGTACGGAGGCCCGCTCCGAGGCTCAGTATATTGAAGACCGCCCCACCCGAGTGGTTCGGACTATTGTACCCGCCGCGGACCCTGATCTTTTGCGATGTCTGTGTGAAATTGGGCATAACGTCTTAAAAGAGAACGTGCCACTGACTTCGGCTCAGAAGACCGAGTTGGCCAAGCATAAGACAGGTGTACGAACCCTGGTCGATAAGCGAATCCCGCAAGCACAAAAGAAAAAGATCTTACAGAAAGGCGGCTTTCTCGGTGCGATCTCAGCCCCGTTGGCCGCTTCCGGGTTTTGGCCAGTATTCGGTGGAATCTTTGGTCGACAATAACCACACGACAAAAATGGTTCTCATCGATCCAGGTCTGCTTCGAAGACTCCAATCGCCGTATCCGATCCCACATACGGTGAAGACGATCAACACACTCGATCACGAGCTGCAACAGATTCTACAACGACCGGGTTAAGCGACAGTGGGGAAGTACAACAGTACAATCAGACGCTTCAACGGTACATCACGTTCATGGACCAATATAAAACCCCTGAACCAAGCTCGGCGTCAGTCGTACAGCCAGCAGAACGCGTATCGCCAACACCACTTGTCCCACAGCCGCCATTCCCAGTTGTACCATCCACAGCCCCACAGTGAGTCGAAGACGAAGTCTTACAGAGTGTATCCGCGTCGTTCAAGAAACAAGCGGGCCTGGTATTACAGCGAGTGAAATACAATCCGAACATGATCTGGAATGATAATGGCGAACTACTGGTACAGAACCATGTGGTTCCTGGTACCCAGATGACGGATTTAGTGAATGACTTGATACGTCAACGCAGGTTGCACAAGGATCCTCAATGCTTGAAAGACATGCATGTACCACAGGAATTGGTGGGGAATCCCCAGCGCTGGGCCTGGATGCAGCGTGACATAAAACAACAATCTCCAGTACGCGCATACCGCAAGTCACAACAACGAACTCGATCCCCAAGGATCTGGGAAGCCAAGTGGGAACCGAAGTCACCACCCAAAACACCACAACGGATACGCTCCTTACGGAAACCTTTCACGCCCTTTAACACACCAACCCTGGACAATCCACCTCTCCAGAGCCGTGTCTTTGACACCATTATAACCAACCGCGGCAGCAGGAAAGCTCAGTCGTCATTTTTCACCTCACAATACCCAGTAATAGCTCGACTGCGGTGTTTCCTAACAACAGCTTAGCCTATTATGTCACGCAGCTGCCACATCCCTCACATCTTCCCGAACGCTGGGAGCGTGGCCTAGTGGATATCCAATACCCGTGTACGTTGTACAACGTGCAACATTACACATGTACTTCCGAGGTACAAAAACGAGAGAAAGTGTATTTCTCTGGACTGTCCCGGTTACATATATATATATGAATGATAACAATTCTCGCTATGGACAGTAATGTACCATTTAACAAGTCGAAGTGGTAGTGTTGTTGCAGGGATACGCGTTCAGGCCAGACCAGAATAATATCTGGTTCACAGTTACAGGGGGTAAACGAAGGAGTGAATTTGAAGTCATCAATGAGGGAGTATTATGCCCTTGGTATGCTTTCGTGGGAGAGTGGGGCTTTCAGACAGAAACTCCTACGTTCCTGGACAACGCTTTCAGACCGGTACAAACAGAGGAGGCAAATGCAACCAGATTGGTCACTAGAATCAGATGAGCAGCCGGGTGCGCCGTTGGACGAGTGAAAAGATGAGATCTGCGCTCTCTGTACCGTTTGATGTATTGATGTGTTCTCGGTCTCTTATTTGGTATCTACGTGAATATCAAACTTACAAGCCAGGCGTGTATAGAATACGTATTAGGGACAGATATTCTACGTCAGCATCGATTTGCTACATTGCAATTACGTATCTCGTTACAAAAAGTTACTTTTCTGTATGATTTTCCATATTCCCATGCAAGATGCATTGAGAAATAACTATTCGTTATTATTATTTGAAAATGGGGAGAAAATGGAATTTGTCCCGAAACGAATAATTCTGTATTACTGGCCTACACCAATACGTTACACTTTCGAGGAAACCTGTTTGTTTAAAAATAGAACGTGCCAAAATTTCACAAAGTCGGCTGTGCCTTTAACGTCATAAAGGGCAGTTGTCCAGATCAGGGCAATAGATATGAACACCGGAGGGAGTTATTCTCGGGTAATCATCACATACCCTTTAGGAGTTGCTATTAGGAGTCTCGCAAAAAGTGGACTGTGCAATCGGCAGGTCACTGTTTTAGAAAATATTGATAAGGACACAGTCCAGTTTTCGCAATCATCCAAATGCGAAGATAATCTGTATTATCTCAATGACAAACGCATCTACCACGAAGTAGGAGGACGATTATTACACAAACTAACATTGCATGTACACAAGTTTGATAAATAAACGAATAATAATAATACATATTCCACTAGGAGAGAACATATATGGTTAACCCTATCTGGCCTGGGCTTTTTGGGACCTGTGCAGGCCTGGGGGGGGGGGGCCGAAATGGCCCCCCCTAATTATTTTTCTTACCACTTGAGCTAGGGAGCTGAAACTTATTACACTATACCCTTGGGTCAAGCTCTACCAGAAATCCTCTACTCGGGAGGTTATGCAAATAGACTCAAAATGGCTCCAATAAGATAAACTATAAAGTCACGGAGTTTCAGCTCTCCATTTTTTGCCGTTCCGGAGATAGTGCAGAAAGTTTGGTAGGGGGGGCCATAATGCCCCCCCACCCAGGCCACGTAGGGTTAACATGCGTTCTATCCTCGAAGATCGGTCTTAAACCCAGCCACATACACTATTCATTGCACGGTATTAATGCCATGCCATCCCACTAACTCGGCGTAGTCTAGAATGAAAATAAATACTAATCGCAAATCGCATTTTTGCCTGAGCGTAGTAAGGGAAATATACCTGCCTGAACTGGATCAGAAGGAAACCTCAAACAGACTAGATGAATATATATTAACCCTACCAGGCCTCAGTCCCCTCCTACTAAACTTTTACTCCTCCTACTCCTACTAAACTAAACTACAGATCGCTGAGACGACAGAAAAACAACAACAAAAAACACGAGAACTGACAGTCTTTGACTTTGTGGTTTATCATATTGGAATCACATTTAGCCGATATAATTAAACCTCGAGCAAAGGATGTGAGATATTAAAAAAGTGATCTTTTCGTCATTTTTCTTCAAAATCCCTGCATTGCTGACAGGAAAAGTGAACAAAACTATTTTATTTCACATCAGACTATTTTCATTAATTTATCATGGAGATTTTTTGCGAAGAAAACACACAAATTGCGACTTTTTGTAAGTGAAGGTGATGGTCAATCATGCAGACAACAAATGGCGGTTGTCAAGAGCAAAATACCCATCGGCTGAGAAGGATCGGATAAAAAACTTATCGTCCAAATTCGCTAAACGACTGGAATCTACTAGAATCGTTATTTCTTTCTTCGTTTCATTGGGATAATTGTCCGTGGTAAATAAGCCTACATAATTTGAACATTGGTGATTACATAGAGATTTGCACAATAAACTATTCGATTTGTATTTAGAGTAACTTACCTTACAGACCTTCACTCCAGCTGATCGACTATGGTATCAGACGGATGACTGTCGTTGTATTACTTCCAAAGGCGAGTATTCAAGTCTTTTATAGCTCCTATCGCTATCACGTGTGTGAAGGTTTCGCACAATTGCTGTGGTCTGAAGAGATAATCGTAGAAGTAGTAAAAAAACCACCGATTCATTATGATTGAAGCTAAGGGTGATGACCTCACTTTCTGTCACGTGACATCCGGGTCACGTCCGGGTCAAGGTCACATCCGGGATACTTCCAGTGACGTGACGGCCCAGCAAGAATTATCTGCCCCAACATAAGACCTCAATGACTTCCAATGTTAAAACTACGGGGAATGCATATATGGGATAGGAGTATTGGGGTGGTCATTTTTTTTCTTGCTGATTTTACTATGGATTGTGGCACCTTGTTTTCTTTGTCTCGCTACGTAGAACACGATGAGAGGGGGTATCGAGGTCATGGGTTGACTTTCACTAAAAAGTTCAGGCAGATCTGTGGTGGACATGTTAGGTCCATTCTGGCGCACTGGACAATGTTAGTCCCAATGGGGAACCCACTCATGGACATTTGCGTCATGGAGTGTGGCCCCTTTCTCCCCCTTTCTTGCCCCCTTTCATCTCGACATGTAGGACACGATGAGAGGGGTCTCGGGGCCATGCGTTGACTTTATTTGAAACGTTCTAATGACGCATGCGCAGTAGGCAGGCAGATCAAGGTGAGCGTTTTGGGGTCTACGTGGACCCATAGTGGTCCAACTAGGTCGTGTAAGGTATCAGTTTGAATCATTCGTGGGGGAGCATCCAACTGGATGGGCGTGGGATGGAAATATTATCTGCCCATGCACAGAAAAGGGAATTTGAATGGACATTTTGGGGTCGACATGGACCAATAATGGTCCATTGGGCCGTTTGAGGTGTCATCGTGAAGCTCTCGTCGGGGACCATCTGACTGGACTAGTGTGTCGTCCGTTTTCAACACTTTGCGCATGCGAAGACAGAGAATTGCGGGAAAAAGGCACTGATATGGACGTTTTGGGGTCGAGGTGGCCCCATAGTGGTCCAATTGAGCCGTGTGAGGTGTCACCGTGAAGCATTCGAGGGGGACCATCTGACTGGACTGATGTGTCGCCCGTTTTCAACTTTCTGCGCATGCACCGACAAGGAATTGTGGGAAAACGGCATTGGAATTATCGTTTTGGAGTCGAGGTGGACCCTTATTGATCCGAATGGGTCGTGTTGGGCATCAGATTAAAGCTCCCGTAGGGTAGCGTCGAACTGGATTGGGACAGAGTAAAAGTAGCGCAATGGTACGCATGCGCTTGCAGGGAATGTTGGGGAAAGTTGCATTGAAATGGCCGTTTTTGATTCGCGGTGGACCCATAGTTGGCCATTCTGCGCATGCGCAGACAGGGAATTGTGGGAAAAGGGTGTGGAAATAGACGTTTTGCAGTCTAGGTGGGCCACTAATGGTCCGATTGGGTCGAGTGAGGTATCAATGTGAAGCATATGTGAGGGAGCATCCGATGGGCTGGGTATGGGGTTGGAATATCGTCATTCTGCGCATGCGCGGTAGACAAAGGGCATGGAAATAGACGTTTTGGGGTCTAGGTGGGCCCTTAGCGGACCGATGGGGTCGAGTGAGGCACCAATGTGAAGCATATGTGAGGAGGCATCCGACTGGGTGGATGTGGGTATGAATATCGTCATTTTGCGCATGCGCAATAGACAAAGGGTATGGAAATCGACGTTTTGGGGTCTAGGTGAGCCACTAATGGTCCGATGGAGTCGTATGAGGTATCAATGTGAAGCATATGTGAGGGGGCATCCGCCTGGACTAGTGTGTCGTTCGTTGTCAACATTCTGCGCATGCGCAGACAGGGAATTGTGGGAAAAGAGTATAGACATAGACGTTTTGGGGTCTAGGTGAGCCCCTAATGATCCTATGGTGTCGTACGAGGTCTTATTTTGAAGCTCTCGTGAGGGAGCATCCGTCTGCACTAGTGTGTCGTTCGTGTTCAACATTCTGCGCATGCGCAACCAGTGAATTGTGGGAAAAGGGTATGGAAATAGACGTTTTGGGGTCTTGGTGGGCCACTATTGGTCCTATGGCGTCGGGTGAGGTATCAGTGTGAAGCATACGTGAGGGAGCATCCACCTGGGCTAGTTTCTCGGCCGTTGTCCACATTCTGCGCATGCGCAAACAGGGAATTGTGGGAAAAGGATATGGAAATAGACGTTTTCGGGTCTTGGTCGGCCACTATTGGTTCTATAGAGTCGTATGGGGTATCAATGTGAAGCATTCGTGAAGGAGCATCCGACGGGGTGGGTAAGACGTGGATCCGGAGCGAAACGATGAAATTTTTGGAAAAGTACCGGGTAGGTCTGTATATAGGCTCATATAGTCCCATACTGGCTATATGGGGGGAGGGGTGGTCAATTTTTTTCGTGGGCTTTACTATGGCTTGTGGGGTCTCGTTTTTCTCGTCTCGTCATTTAGAACACGATGGGAAGGGTCCCGGAGCGAAGCGGTGAAATGGTTGGAAAAAGTTCACCGAGGCATGCATATAGCCCTATATAGCTCCATACTGGCTATATGGGGGGAGGGGTGGCCAATTTTTTTCGTGGGCTTTACTATGGCTTGTGGGGTCTCGTTTTTCTCGTCTCGCCAAGAAAATCACAATGGGAAGGGTCCCGGAGCGAAGCGGTGAAATTTTTGAAAAAGTACCGGGTAGGTCTGTATATAGGCCCATATAGCTCCATACTGGCTATATGGGGGAGGGGTGGTCAATTTTTTCTGGTGGGTTTTTGCTATGGGTTGTGGGGTCTTGTTTTTCACGTCTCGTCATTTAGAACACGATGGGAAGGGTCCCGGAGCGAAACGGTGAATTTTTTGGAAAAGTACCGGGTAGGCCTGTATATAGCCCCATATAAGCCCCATACTGGCTATGGTGGTATAGGTCCAACCTGGCAAATTTACACACGTTCATTGTGGTATGGGTTGTTTGGACTTATTTTTCACGTCTCGTCATTTAGAACACGATGGGGTGGGTCCCGAAGCGAAACGGTGAAATTTTTGGAAAAGTTCACTGAGCCCTGTGTAGGTCCATATAGCTCCATACTGGCTATGGGGGTATAGGTCCAACCTGGGAAATTCACACACGTTCATTATGATATGGGTTGTTTGGACTTGGTTTTCACGTCTCGTCATTTAGAACACGATGGGAAGGGTCTCGAAGCGAAACGGTGAAATTTTTGGAAAAGTTCACCGAGGCCTGGGTAAGCCCATAGGCCTATACTGCATGGCTGGGAGCCGTTTAAATATCATGTGGTTTATATTTTCAAGGTGTTCAAATCAAAATCCGCAATCAAAGCGTGGCTGAGATACATATACTCTGGAACGACTTGAAACTTCGTTGGATAAAGAATAATGGTCAGTGATTAGGATTTTATTCACAGAACATCATCATGAGTAGTAGGGAAAACTGATTTCGAGCCTCATTGACCTCAAAATCGGGCCAAACCACTTTTAGTTAGGAGGGGTGCAAGGTTGGTCAAAGGTCAATGAGTGCACTTGAGCATGTACTGACCTGTATCCTCTCATCCCGTCCATCATCTGACCTTGCGTCATGTTTAGACTTGTTAGGGGATTCCTCCGCGGTGATGCGGTCTGACGGTGATGCGGTCTGCCTCCGCGGACCGAAAGTAGTCCCAAAACCGTGGGTTTTCGAGAGAATGTTTGGCAATCTGTAGGGACCGCTAATGGACCGATTGGTTTGCAACATTGTTGGACGTTCGCTACAATGTTGCGGCGACCGTGAACAGCTGGTCTGGATCTGTGGGGTTTTTCCCGCCAGAATTTCGCTGACGTCTGCGCCTGCATCCGGGTATGTATGAGGGTCTGGGTGAATGGGGTGTGACCTGGGAACATGATAGGAATGCATGTACTGACCTGTCTGTGGGATTTTCCCCGCCAGAATTTCGCTGACGTCTGCGCCTGCATCCGGGTATGTATGGCCTGGTGCCTACGTGTCTGCGTAAGTGAGTTCACGTGCCGAACACCTGGCTGCGCGAATTGCAACAATGTTGCACGTTCGCTACAATGTTGCGGCGACCGTGAACACCTGGTCTGGATCTGTGGGGGTTTTCCCGCCAGAATTTCGCTGACGTCTGCGCCTGCATCCGGGTATGTATGAGGGTCTGGGTGAATGGGGTGTGACCTGGGAACATGATAGGAATGCATGTACTGACCTGTCTGTGGGATTTTCCCCGCCAGAATTTCGCTGACGCCTGCGCCTGTCCAACTGGTGGTCTGGCGTCTGCGTGAGTGAGCTCACGTGCCGGACACCTGGCTCCCCGAGATCAAGGCATGTCCAGACTTGTTTGGGGTTGTGCAGTTCTGCAATGCAGAGGACGGGTACTAGGATGTCGCTCAACAACACCGGGTCTGGTGCCTACGTGATATGGAAATAGACGTTTTGGGGTCTAGGTGGGCCACTAATGGTCCGATTGGGTCGAGTGAGGTATTAATGTGAAGCATATGTGAGGGAGCATCCGATGGGCTGGGTATGGGGTTGGAATATCGTCATTCTGCGCATGCGCGGTAGACAAAGGGCATGGAAATAGACGTTTTGGGGTCTAGGTCTGCCCTTAGTGGACCGATGGGGTCGAGTGAGGTACCAATGTGAAGCATATGTGAGGAGGCATCCGACTGGGTGGATGTGGGGTATGAATATCGTCATTTTGCGCATGCGCAATAGACAAAGGGTATGGAAATCGACGTTTTGGGGTCTAGGTGAGCCACTAATGGTCCGATGGAGTCGTATGAGGTATCAATGTGAAGCATATGTGAGGGGGCATCCGATTGGACTAGTGTCTCAGCTTGGCATAATGCAGAAGCGAAGTAACTATTCAGTTACCTTGCTTCTGCATAAGCATTTAAGAGAACAGACTTTTAAATTGGATAATCTGATTTTCAAAAAATATGAGCCAATTCGACCTCATCGAAGTTAGGCTGGAAAACTTATCGAGTAATTCGGCCTCATGACCATATTTTCCATGTTGCCATTTTACTGTATTGAAGAAAAGTCTGGTGACCCCGCCATTTTATTAGATTTTTCGGTTCAGTTTGTTCCTGAAAACCATGGAGGCATTTTGGTGAAAATGACATTTTAGAAATTATAAGCTTTTTATATGAAAATACATGCATTTTTCATACAATTTCTATCTAATCCCACGTATAAGAGTGGTAGTAAGCCGTTATAGTAGACCATATCAATTCCTAGATTATGCAAAAATAAGCCTAGTGACCCCTGAGTTTTATCCTTTATTTTGAACGTTGACGGTTTACGCTACCTCTTATTGAAATATAAGAAAAAATACATTTTATTTTCAAATAGTCTGGAACCTCCTTAACGCGTTAACTGAACGCCCTAACGCCCAATCGTACCGCTTTAACGCATTGTCGATCATCCATGGACGGACATCCTCGTGTTGGGGGCTGGAGAAGATAATTTGCCGTCTCTAGCTGCGTCTCCAAAATGTTTGAAATGCCTCCTGCAGAGTCGGCAAATTCTGGGCACGGGTAGTTGTGTTGGTATCCTCTTTGGGTAATATCTGTTTCTTATGCAGCAGAAGACGTAACCAGGTCACCTACTGGAGGTCATCTATGTGCGTGATAAGATGACAGCTCAGGATTTGGTGCTGAGTGGCGTTGGTGGCCCACCTTTAGCTCTATCAATAATAGCATACACGTGAAGGTTAACAAGGTTTACATCAGACAACGTGGACTCGTGGACAACATGGTAAAGTCAACTGTGGACGCTTTTTATCTTAATGATGCATTCAAACAGGTATTTCTTTTGTAGGATTGCTATGGCATACGCCCTAGTCCAGTGTATACCCGGGGTTTTCAACATCGACGCTGCTCTTTCGATTTCCATATGGGGGGTGTCCTTGTCCACCAATTTCATATGGGCCACAAAGTCGACATACTGCTAACGTAAAGCTCGTCGAAGTTTGGGTGTCAATGTATTTTGGGCCAACATTGAGGCTTCTTCTTTCGGATATCCTTTGCGGTGAAGCCTGTTTCTGTGGCAGTGCCTGTTTCTGTGCGGATCCATAGCGGAACTCGGTGGTGTCTCTTGGTTGTGTTTGCGTAAGGTTTTCTTACACGACATGATAACTCGACCAATACATATGGACTGATGATGAACACGTGTTAATCCCTATATGTAAACACCACCACCACTTCGACCACTACCACCACCACACACAACACAAACACACACTCACACACACGCTGAAGTAACTATACCAGGTAACCATAGCGAACGCGCTCCTTTGCTCTTCCGAAACTTCTCTTCCTCTACTACTCCCCGATAGCGCCTGCGCATATCACTCCGTCTGATTCTACTCCACGAGTGCTTCACTAGGCCACCTCACACGACCCATATGGACCAATATTGGTTCATCTCGTCCCCAAAACGCTCATTCCAATCCTATTTTCCAATAATTTTGTCTGCGCATGCGCAGAATGACTGTATTTCCACTTTACTCCCATAAAATCGGCCGCTCCACAACGAGAGCTTCAAACTGATACTTCGCACGACCCATGCGGATCAATATTGGACCACCTCTACCCCAAAACGACCATTCTAATGCCCTTTCTATGCTACTCCACGGCTGGGCATGCACGCCATAGCCTTGCTTTCACTACACATCCGTCCAGTCTGACTCCCCCCCCCCACCTACGCGAGGGGTTGACACCCCACATGACCCATTCGGATCAACATTGGTTTAACTGGAACCCGAAGCCTCCACCCCAGATCTGCCTATTCACTGCGGATGTGCACGATAAATTTTCAGCGAAAGTCATTTAATGTACACGAGATCCCTTCCATTGTCAATTACTGCGTGAGACAGAGAAAATAAGTACCCACACCCCATAGTAAAATTCGAAATGAAAAAATGACCACTCCTACCAGTACGGCGTATCAGATTGGGCACGTCGGTTTTCGTCAGATTACCGAAGTAAAGCAACGTCGATCTCGGTCAATACCTGGATGGGTAACCGGGTGCTGTACTGACTGAGCTGATCAGTGTTCAGGATAATGGGAGATACGGACACTCTCGTGTTCCGGCAAATGCAGGCATCGTCGTGAAATGAATAAAAAATGTTGAAAACGACGTTAAATCCTACTCACTCACTCACCCAATACTCCTACCGCAGACATGCATTCCCGGAGATGTAAACTAACTGAAGGGCATCCATATTAATCAAGGGGCGTGACCTTTGGCCCGATGAGACGTCACAGGTCCTGACCGGTGCGATATCCGTTAACGGTGAAGTAACTAAAAGGGAAATTCATACATATTTAGGGACAGAAATGTTCGAATCAGGGGAGATAATCAGAAATTGGACAAACAGAGTTATCGCATCTAAATTGGTATGAATTTCTCGTTTTACTACTACTAATGTGTACATTCAATAATAATTCAAGAGCATCATCATAGATACTTTCAGAAGGTGTATCACGGTACGATCATTCAACTTGTACATAACATGTTGGATAAATGAGAACGAACCATTGCAACCCGTTCAAGAAAGACGTCAGATAAGTTTGCAATTTGATACGTAGAATAAATCGCAAAGACGAAGTCGTGGGCCTAGCTCAGGTATGCATTATTGATGTTTTCCTTTCCAGGACAATCCGCTCAGACGAGTTTCCGGCATCTACGAGTATGTGCGCGATTAATTGGTCCTGTCCAATCTACAACCCAAGAAGATTCAACGGCGACGTACATGTATACCAACGGAACGATATACGTATCTGAAATGACGGAACATCTCACATCGGCGGAAAATGTAACTGATACAGTCAACAGTCTTATCGGTACGACACCAAACCGAAGTCCATCTGCCGGTATCACTCATGAACGATCTACAACTAACAACAATGCACTTTTGGACTCCACTAGATCTGCTTGTCCAAATGACTCAAACTGCATTGGAGAATGAGAGAAACAAGAATCTGCACTACTATGGTCTTCAGAAGCTGCGACCATGGCCCGTTTTATTTTCGACATGATTCTTCGGTCTGCGATAGGGACTCTTGGGTGTATTTGTAATATCTTTAATATATTTATTTTGAACAGAGAAAGTTTGTGCAACTTCACTAATTATTATCTAATTGCGTTAAGCGTAGCTGATCTTTGCTTCTTGATTCTCACTTTTTGTGTGGTGGAGTTTGAGTATCCTATCCTATTTCAATAGGCAGCTATATTTACAGATGTTGATGTAGCTTCATGTGCCGATCTCGTCATCCTGGCTTCAACTCGCAGCAGGGCGCACGTCAAATGTGTTGATACTAGTTTTATCTATCGAACGTTTCGTTGCAGTTAAATTTCCGTTGAAAATCAAAATGTCCACATTAACTCGTCATCCGATCAAAATTATCGCCGCTGTCTCCATATCATTACAGCTATACTGTTGCCAAATGCGTTTAAATCCATGTATGGTGTCTCTGTAGACGGGAGAACTAACACAATTATTGTTGTATACGAATACCCTGAATACTATCAGGCAAACCCTGATTTGTTCATTGCATATACCTACTTTGTTCTGGTCATTCTTCGTTTCTTTCCAGTTCTCTGTGCTGTTTCTGAACGTTTGTATCAGTTTCCTCCTGAATCGTTCTAGAAAATCCATGTCTGGTTTACACGCGAGTAAAAGCGACAAACGTGATCGGGAGCAATTGAAAATAACTCGAATGCTCATCGCCATAGCTATTATTTTCCTAGTTTGCTTCACGCCAGGTTTTTTCCACGCTCTCCTTTTCAATATTCTACCTACTTACAGCCGCATCTGGAAGCAATATACGAATCTGTTGTCGCTTCTCCACTCAATTTTCCCTTCGCTGGACGTTATCAATTCAACCGCTAACGTTTTTGTCTATGTACTTATGATTAGTAAATTCCGCGCCATCTGTCTTAAGGTAGTCTGTCACAAGACTATTCAGTCACATGTAGCTTGAGAAGACAGCTACGTCTAGTCAGAACACTGCATCGATGACAGTTGCTACTGTTGTGTGTTTGTCATTTCATTAAAGTTGACAATGATGTTTGCTTTGTCAAAATTGCAACTGCTTGACCTATCGGTGTATTTGATGTGTTGATCATTTATTATAACTCAATCCCTAAGACTGAAGGATCAAAAATCTTTAGGTAATTTTGTAGAAATTTACGCATGCATGTGGCACGAGTAAATACATTCCTTCTGGCATTTGTTGTCTTATTGTGAGAACTATGAACTTGATCAACAAACATGTATATATTATTGGTAAGCTTATATGTTCTGGGTTATCAAATATGCGAATTTATTGAGATTGATAGGAATTAAGTTTTTTCAGGTTAGATGCTTGTCTTTTCATACAATGGCCCTTCATTTTCAAACAGTTATTTTCCAGGAAGTTCCATAATTTTCATTAATTGTTAACTCTGCGAAGAAGAATAACCCTCCAACAAAATAAAATTGCTTCAGCTTTTTCAAAGTTGGCTCAGATATTTTTTTCTGTGGAATGTTATCTGTTTTCAATTTAACAAAACTGGATAAAATTGGATAGTCAAACTTCGAACATTTAGTATTTCAGCAAACGAGACAATTATGAAGCTGAGGCACAGCTTTTTCTTTACTATATCAAATAACCAGTCCAAATTTCCAACTCCTATGATGAATACTCTTCAAGTAAATCATCTAAATTCCTCTCACAATAATATGCAGTGTGAAGAATTGGACTGTGAAGGGAGACAGATATCCCTAACGATAGTTGGACAGGTCAAACCGTACCTTTGTACCTGTATAATGTGAGAGAAGGTAAAATCTTGCCTCTCGACAGTCCGAGCAATTAAATCTGTATTCGTCTACCTTATTGGGGTCGGACCACTATTACAATTTACATTGGCGGCAATGAATCGAGGAGATGCAATTACGTTAAGTCTAGACTCCCATATTTCGGCAAGAAGTACTTCTATTCAAGTGCTACAATCGGACAGGCTTCTTGGCGGGGGTCGCCCATCGAAATTTTCAGTTATGCGCGCTCGTACAAATGACGTCATAATTTTGGCTTTTTTCTCTGCTTTCAGAAAGCGGTGCACAGGCACCCAAATAGTCCCTCTTAGCAACTCCTTATTATTATAATTACCAATATACGAGTTGTCAGAGCATTTCCATCATAGCTCTCTAGATTTGTATCTAATACCGCTTATGCCGGTGGTGTGGTCATATCATCCAAGTTGCCACATGAACAGGTACAATAAAAGCGTACCTGAGATACAACACATATCACGGATCGTTAGATTCTTGGTATGCGCTTTAGAATAGGTTAACCGGAAGACTATTCTGTGAAGTCATGTGACGCAGTCAGTATGTCGGCACCTCTTCCCACTTCCCTTATATGTGTTGTAATTGAGTTAAAATCAAACTCACAGCGGAACCAAACACATACCATACTCCAATCACCTACCACTGGCCTTCAACTATTCCTCGCAACAGAGACTGAAATAAATATTGAAAACAATTCACTTCTCTGGCAGATGTTGCTTAAAGGGGTTAACGGATCGGGACTATTTTTAATAGTGGTCTAGCCCCTACTAGAGTAGGTAATTTTGCTCAATCACCTTCAAACTACGCATGGGTATTCCTTGTTAACTGGCTAGAAAATGTGAGAAATTTCAGTGAGATTCGCAGAGCGGTTGACGGATTATGGGGTTTCGAATTCATGTACCACAACCTGAATACAACACTTTTTCACTTCCTCGGGCAAATTCATGGGTCAACAATGTTATCATGTGTGACTGGAGCAACCATCACCAGAGCCCCAAATAGTAATTACAAAGATGCTCCTCCTATTTGCTCACATTTCAACACCTGAAACGACCTCTTTAGCCTTTCTCATGAATTATGGTGATTTGTTTTCACAATGGTACCCCCCAAAACCGCTTATTTTGATCAATTTTCAAGATTAAAGTTTGGTTTTATCATAAAAACAGAATCGTGAAACTGTGAAATTTGGAACTGTTTTACGGGAAATCTATTTCTGGTCCAATAAAATCACAGAAGTTGCAGCTGAAGAACAGCGCGTTCCAATTATACAACGAATTATTACCCCCACCCCCACAACCAAGTACACCAATAAAGGTTGACCTCTGCCATTTTTGTTCGCCATTAGCCGAGAACGAACGTATCTATTCAAGCCAAACACTTTATTATCACGGAAAAAGTCACTGAAGGTAATCCCTAACCACTTCGGCTATTATCTCGTGTTCTCGAGCCCGGCTAAATATGACCAACTGTCCATTAATCCATGCAAAACATGGAAAAATTGAGGTTTGTCTAGTTAAAACTATACAATATAGCCTCCGTCTAGCGGCTGGAGCACTGTTAGCGGAGTCCCTTGTCATCATTCAACATTACGTGGTTGATTGAAGCAGTGATGAATAGAGCCGCTTCAACTGGGGCTGAATAGGGGTTTAAAGAACACTACCCCTGTCGGCCAATGTACCAATATTTCTGATAAT
The DNA here is from genome assembly GCA_036873755.1 of Hanleya hanleyi. Lineage (NCBI taxonomy): Eukaryota > Metazoa > Mollusca > Polyplacophora > Lepidopleurida > Hanleyidae > Hanleya > Hanleya hanleyi. Next base: position 41,212 of record JAVTVY010019458.1, on the reverse strand, counting down.
TTTGGCCTTTTCAGAGGACAGCTATGGGAATCCCCCGATTCCTCGATTAATTACGGGGATTCTCGAGGCATAACTTTGAAGCATGTCCCAATAGCATATTATAGCGAGCGATATATATAGCAGATAACTGTAAAATTTAGAAAACAACCGCCAATAGTCCGTAACCAAATCACACAAAAATAGCTTCAAATGTTCTAACGACAAAGCCACACGCCGTCTCCCCCTTACATTGGCTGGCCTTTCTCACACTTTAATAAAACACTTTATAATTCAACCAAAAATACCTAACTTTGCGTGGTCTGCCGTATCCATTGTCCATTTTTCAACACCAAGTGATCCCAACAGCAGCGGAAAACGCAACCCTATTAGGGGTCGGACCACTATTACAATTTACATTGGCGGCAATGTTAAAAACTGTTAACGTAATTGCATCTCCTCGATTCATTAATTGAGTCTAGACTCCCATATTTCGGCAAGAAGTACTTTATTCAAGTGCTACAACCGGACAGGCTTCTTGGCGGGGGTCGCCCATCGAAATTTTGAGTTATGCGCGCTCGTACAAATGACGTCATAATTTTGGCTTTTTTCTCTGCTTTCAGAAAGCGGTGCACAGGCACCCAAATAGTCCCTCTTAGCAACTCCTTATTAGAATATCCTTGTTATATGGATATGGAATAGGTCTTTGAATTATGGACGCGGATATTCTTTAATGGACGACGGCTGAATTATGAATGACGGACTAGACGCTTGTATTAAAATCAAACTCACAGCGGAACCATACACATACCATACTCCAATCACCTAACACTGGCCTTCAATTATTCCTCGCAACAGAGACTGAAAAAAATAGTGAAAACAATTCACTTCTCTGGCAGAGGTTGCCTAACGGATCGGGACTATTTTTAATAATGGTCTAGTCCCTGTTGTACACCGGGAAGAGATAAAGGGGAGAAAACTCGACAGTCTAACTGATGCATGAGAATCGGCCTGTATTGTGGAATATAGGTCGATACTTCATGTCTGAACTATTGTCATTTGTCTTTGTGTCATTAAAAAGGCACAGGTCTAGACACATTGTTGTCCCCTGACTTGGCTATTCAATATTCAGCCGTCGTCCAAATGTGAATCAATTGAAATAAAATAAAACACAGGATGGTTCCCTGCAAGAGAGAAGCGGTCAACAGTTATCAATGAAGTCAGCAAGACATGGGGGTGCTCTTTACGTAAAATCCTTTTCGCTGACCATTATTCTTTGAATGAATTTCCAAATCGTTTTAGGCACATTTGCCACCTTAATATACCTATCTATACAATAAAAGGAGCCGTTCGTCTGTCCGTAACACTGTATCGGTCCGTGCCACTGGGTAGTAGCCTGAAAAGAGCCGTGTCTGAGTGTGTCCACGTCATTGTTAATGATTTTAAGCTTATCGATCGCGTGTTGCAAAATCTTGCATTGAGAAGTGTCACGAGTAAATGTGTTCTGCGTGGTCTCGCGCGATTGCCAAACATGACAATAATGTTACCCATACCCCCTTTCTCTGGGCAAACTCAGCGAGAAAGGATTTCCATTCAGAAACAGAAAGTTAGCTCCTTTATCGGACTTATCACAGGAAATATTTCGCTCAACTACACGTATTCTGGTCACATGTATAAACAGGCCGGCATAATGTATTGCATGATAACATCACCGTGATGTCATGTAATCTCCAAGATCACAATTTAAATATACGGCATCTCCCTCATCGATGAATAAAATGTTTTGCAGCCCTGGGACACGAGAAAACCAGACAAAAAGGTGGAGGATTAGCAACATTTAATATCGACGATTACTGGTCCGATCACTCCCCCATCCCACACCCTCCCCACTACTTTTTTCTGTCTCTCGCTTAAACCAGGCAGTATCTCTCAGAGTTTTCTGCATTTCCCCTAATGCGTTGACCATACGAACGGATGAAGCGGCATTACATAGTCCGATCAAAGAACTGTGGCTCACAAAATAGACGGGAATTTTAATTTTGTTCGAGCATTAGATATAAAGGACGGTTCAAAGTAGAAAATATGAAAAATAATTATAGCACCCATCTGCCAGGCCCAATGCCGCCAGAGCACAACTTTTTTAATATCCTTGTAAAAATACCTTGTTCAATAAATGTGCATAAAACAAGGAACTATAATTTCCACTCAATTTTGATACTGACACAATTTTGGTGGGAATAAGGAACGGGTCACACAAGAGAAATATTTCACATGATACTATACACATTGATGTTCCAACATATTCTTTCCTAGACACAAGCGTCATGTCCCATATTCACTAATTAAGCTATTTGACAAGTAAACACGTGAAATGTGAGGGAACGGGGTGAAGACTATGAAGGGGAAAACGATGGATTGACCAGTTTTTTGGGGGAAGGCGATTGTCGATAATAAATCGTTCAATGTTGCTCTTACGTTTATCTCTTTGTCCGGTTTCTTACTATTTCTCGGGGCAGTGAATAATTTATTCTATGAAAGCCAGACTATCGTGTTTATATAACACAAGCCTTCGTTTGGAGAATAGATTATTATTATTATTGACACCATTTTACAATCAATTTTGGCTGATTTTGTTAATAAAATATTACCTAAATACGTGTTTTGGTTGGGTAATTGCGTCATGCTCCACTTGTTTATCTCCTACAGTCACGGGGCAAACGATTTTCAAACAAACTCGTATCACCACCCATTGGCATGGACGCCAGCACTCGGATGTCTTCATAATACAACCCAGAAACACGAGCAGAGGTAAGGCTTATTTTATTGTATACCTCGATATATTTAGGTGAAAAATAAATGATGCGCACATTTCAGAAGATCCTCGTGAACATCATTTCTTATTCCAAAACTTTCTGGTACAGGGTTACACAAACAAAAGTCAAAATCTGACCTGATGTACTTTTGCAAGTTAATAATTTTTTTCATTGATAATCGCCCACGAAAGTTTTATTTACTAAATAAAAATCAGTGGCGTACACTATTATGCTGTACTTTAAAGCTTTCGGTTTTCCTTTTTCTTCCAATTCTCTTCATTTCTTCTACAACAAACCTGACAAATGACATGCAATTACTATACTGAAGCAGAAAACGTTGTATGAGATAAATATATCAGTGACCGAAAACAAATAATAAAGGAAAATACAAATTCGGAAAAATACGTTGAATTTGCTTTGGAATTTATGCCGTCAACGTGACGCCAGTATAACGGCCATTGAAGCATAAGTTGCACCGTGCAATACATCATTTCCCAAATACGCGTTGAAGTTTTCTCCTCTCTATGCGCGAACATGCGCCCGAATTTGGAGCTAAATCTCGGTCTGTGCAGAAAAAAACTCCACTGGAAAAGGGGGTAGGGGTTACTTTATAGCAAATTTCGTGACGAGAATCGGGTGAACACCGTCATTTTTGGTATTGCTGAATGTCCAATAGCTACCGTCAGTTGTCTGAGTTTATGAAGATAACCTAACCGTAGAAATAAAGATTTCAGCGAAATGTGATATGACCTGGAGCAATTTTAACCTCATTTTTGATGAAATAATTGTGAGAGACCATCGACCATGGCATTTTTCTCCTGTATATGCTTGGGCCAATTTATGACCTTCGAGTTGAAGTCGAATGTGGAGGAGCAGTTACCAATTTGCTAATCATACACCCGTTTTAACAATTTCGTTGAAAATTTGACAAAACAAATCGGAAAAAATCGTATTTTTCAATCAAAATGCAGTGGCTTTGACTTCCAATACGCACATTGTCAGACTCTGATGTAGCAAACATGCTCAAACCCTTTGGCTTTCGACATACGACTGAATTGCCGTAGCTCTTGGACTCCAATTGAATATTGGAAATGGACTCATTCTGGCACCTGAATCAACCTCCCATAAAATTAGCAACTGGTTGTCATGGTAACCGTTTCAGTTTTAGTATCATATTTATCAATTTTAATTCATGATTCACAGCACAGTAAGGAATGGCAAAGGTTAAAAACCTCCTCGTTCTGATTGTTATTATTGGTATATTGTAGGAGTAAAAACAGCGTGATTTTAACTTTTTCCTCCGGGATCTGTCCCTAATATCATCATTAAATGGCGACATAGAAACTTGCACATGTTACAGCATGAAATATACATTTCATGTTCCCGCTCGATTTGGAGTTCAAAGTCGCATTTTCCACTATACTGCACATTACTGACAGTCCGGCCAATGAATCCGTTTTCTTTTATGTTTAACTTAGACCATCTCCGTTGAACCCACAGCTACCCTTACCATTTTTTAATGGGCATCGGATCTCACTTTTCTTTTGTGCTACTCACAATGACTTTAAATGCGGTTCTGGCGAAGTTTCGTGATATTTCTACCAAAACCGCCAGACCTCGGTAAGTTTTAAAGCCCAGTAGCGAATACTTTATCCACAGCTCATGGTCATTCGATCTAAGATGTCCACAAAAGCCTTCGATCTTCGATCAACGGTTAAATGACAAACCAGGATAAGAGAGCGGCGCACCGAACTGCTGCTTGAAACTCGACAGATTACCTCGGCTCCATGGATTGTGCACTCTACGAGTAAGAACCAGGATTATTATTTATTTATTTTATTTTTATTTATTTATTTAATGACTTTGACATTGTCAGGGTAGGGCACACAGGTGCGGTGCACCTATAAGACGTGCCCTCCCAGATAACAAAAAAGACAATAAAACAGTATATACATAAAAGAAAACAATTGCAAAACCACAATATAAACACTAGATAAAGATCGCATGTGTAATAACCATTGGAAATCCGTACATAAAATACAGATAAACTGTACTACTGCAAGCGGCAGCGGGAACAATGGCACTTAGTAACCCAAATTATTAATGTACGTCCCCAGACCGTCGGCGATGATTACCGGCATTGGACAGATAGGTATGTAAGGTACTTTCTGTTATAACCAGACTCCTGCTTATCGAGCCGATCTCTTAAGTAATAAACTTTGACACCATGACCTACCTGGTTTGACCAATATGAAATTCTGCTTGTTAGTTATTGCAAACACTGATTTAATGTTGCCTATTATACTTTTCTAACATTCTACTGGCTGGCTGTGTTTTTATTATACCATCCCTAGGAATAAAAATTCAACAATTTCATTCATACGGAGATAAAACGTTGTAACAATACTGTTTTGCATGTGCGCTGTTTACTTTCTGCTATCCTGTTGTTGTTGTCGATCCTAAGTTATACATGCGGTCTGAAATATTGCTTGCTGGTGAAGCCCTATGATATTGTGCGACGACAAAATTTAGTTCATGTGTACATATCGTTTTTTTTTGTTGGGTACGTCAAATTGCTTACGATGCCTTATGTTATTGCTCGACGTAATTAAATATGTGCACATACCGTTAAATATGACTCATGGCATAACAAAATTTAACTATTATTGTTACACTGTTATAAATTACCGTTAGTTCACAGTAAATGTATGTTAGAGTTTACAGTACATTTAATCGTAAACACATTAATCTGTACACTGAACTGATATTTCAGTTGACATCAACTGGAATGGGTAAACTTCGCGCACACGTAACATAAAATTCCAGTTTCTTCTGAAAGGAGGTTCATATCTTTGCACACGAAACGAAACAAGAAACATCCGACACCTGCGTTGTACGATACAACATTCAGAGCATTATCAGAACACGCACTGGAACGAACGCAGCGGCTAACTTTAATTTTCGGTCTATAATACGGTTTGGGTTTGGTTTTATCTAACTTGCAGTTGTGTCCTACTATTCGTGTAATAATTCCACAGATTCCTTCATGATTATGTAAACAGGAAGAGCTGAAATACGCGAAAGAGCAATGGCCGGTTCGGCCTTCCAGTGATCTAAGTTGCCGCTGAACCGATCATTGTAGACCAGGGTGCCAGCTTGAAGGATGTTAAAAAATACGGTTATTGTGCATTACATGCAACCTAATTTACAGTTGAATGCCTGTAAATAAACGGTAATTATAAATTACGGTGCAACATTTCACAGTTAAAAGCCTGTTAAAAAGCGGTAATTGTAAACTACGGTGCGAAGTAATTTTACAGTTGAATGTACTGGCACCTTTTCTGCCAGTACTTTTAACTGTGAATTTACGGCGTGATTTATAACAGTGTATGCATTATATAAATTAATTACTTGTGTTACGCTAGGGCGTCTGTTGTGTTCGTTGTTCCTCTTCCTTTCTTTTCTCGGACTACGTCAGCTTGCTGGCGTAGCCCTATTGCCTTCGTATGACACCGGTCATGTCTTCATTCACTAGTATCATGTTAGGAAGCCGCGTGTGTGCGTTTATCTTATATAAATAATATAAAATAATTCGTGATTTTTTTTGGCTACATCAGCCTGCTGGTGAGCATATATGCTTCTGCGCTTATTTTTCACTATGCTTCATGGCAAATTTCCATCAATTACCTACTTATGCTATTATTTTTTCGCTCCCAAAGGGAGCCTTGCATACATCCTGCTACAGCAGTATGCTGTCATCGGTCTATTTTATTTTGTTATTTCTACTGTTTTCCTTCTGCATTATCAGTAGTTGTTACTGTCTATGTTTTTGGACATACTTGGCATTTGCTATTTTTTTCCCCCGGTTTTATGAAAATAGGCTACAGGTACTTATCTTGATCAGCATCATGTCTACTCATGATGTAGGTAATGAGGGTGTTCCATTCCCGGAGCCAATAACAGCATTACCATTTTTTAATGCAGATCTTCCTGAACCTGCGTCTACCGACTAGTACAAATACCAGTGTTGATCTCTCATTCCTTAACACTAAATGCTTTAATTCGATTGCGTTGAATGATATTGATCACAGCAAATCTGAAACGGACGACAATAAATATGAAATTTGACACTAGAGGGGTATCGATATCCATCAATCTAATTACTTCACAAAGACATCATTTTCAGAAGAACCTAACATTCAAACCCCTCCTGACAATCAATCGCTGTCGTTTTTACATATGAATGCCAGGAGTCTTAAAGAAACATTTATCTGAAATTACAGGATTTATTCACAAATTGAAGCACAGCTTCTCTGTTCTATGTTTTTCTGAGAGCTGGTTAGATCCCTCGACTGAAACGTTATTTGAGATTCCTGGATACACATCATTTCCATCAACGCTGGAGGTTTTGTCCTGTAAGAACTCTATTAAGTCATATAAAGTACGGAATCATTTCTTGACAATGATGGCGAATTTGAAACATTCTTTCCAGAACTGATCTTCAACGATATCTAATACTTAGTGAGTATATTCTACCGACCCCCTGGTAAAAATGTGAATGTGTTCGACAATCATCTATCTTCTTAGCTTAAAACACCTGACATAGAACAGAATAAATGTATTCTTATGGGCGATTTTAATATTGACTTATTCAAAACTGATATCCATAGCTCATCGAAAGATTTTCTTGAAATTATGAAATCGCAGTATTTTTCCAATATGCGGATTACTAAACCTACAAGAGTTAAATCGCATAACATTTTTCATAAATTGTCATGAAGAAAATCTTCAATGGGGAATATTTTTAACAGACATAACTGATCATTTCACGATTTTTCATTTACTACAGGTCACACAGGAATATAATTCTCCGTGTTCTAACATAATATATCGACGAGTTAGCCCAGAAGAAAAGGAAGAATTTGCTCTGAGAATGAAAGATATTAATTGGGATTCTGTAGTGCGTGAAAATGATGATTGTAGTATTGCGTTAGACAATTTTGTGGCCGAATTTAACTCCGTGTATAATGATTGTTTTCCAGTGAATACAATCCAGGCATCTTTTAAGCGTATTATTAAACCATGGATAACCCATGAAATACTTCTATCCGTAAAAAAAATCGCTTATATCGACGGTATCTTTGCAGTCGGGATGACAATGCACATACAGATTATAGAGTTTACAGGAACAAATTAAATCGTACTATTCGGCTTCAAAAAAAGAACTACTTCGAAAACAAATTCAAGCAATGCAATCAGGATATTAAAGGAACTTGGAAAATATTAATCCAATTAATGGATTTTCATGAAGACAATCTTCTATCAGGAATATTTTTAACAGACATAACTGATCATTTCCCGATTTTTCATTTACTACAGTCCACGCAGGAATATAATCCCCTGCGTTCTAGCATAACATATCGACGAGTTAGCCCAGAAAAAAAGGAAGAATTTGCTCTGAGAATGAAAGATATAAATTGGGATACTGTAGTTCGTGAAGAAGATGACTGTAGTGTTGCGTTAGACAATTTTCTGGGCGAATTTCACTCAGTGTATAATGATTGCTTTCCAGTGAATACAATCCAGGCATCTTCTAAGCGTATTATTAAACCATGGATAACCCATGGAATACTTACTTCTATCCATGAAAAAAATCGCTTATACCGACGGTATCTTTGCAGTCGGGATGACAATGCACATACAGATTATAGAGTTTACAGGAACAAATTAAATCATACTATTCGGCTTTCAAAAAAGAACTACTTCGAAAACAAATTCAATCAGTGCAATCAGGATATTAAAGGAACTTGGAAAATATTAAACCAGTTGATGAATCGGAAGAAAAACGCGTCTCTACCTAATACCTTTTTAATTAATGGTAAAGAGGAAACCGACAGTCCTACCATCGCTAATAAGTTTAACGAATATTTTAGCTCACTAGCGTCTAATTTAGACTCGAAAATTCCTACGGTTCCAAAAACGTTTGGCGAATTCCTTGGCACTGCACCTGCTGAAAGTTTTGAATTTTCTCCAACAACTCCAAATGATGTTCATAATATTAGTGTGTGCTTGAAATCAGCTGCCCCAGGGTTGGATGGTATTTCTATGTCCATTGTAAAACTTGTAGCTTTTTCTGTTTCTGTTCCTCTTGCTCATATCATAAACCTGTCCTTCAGGCTTGGAATAGTACCTGATTTTCTGAAACATGCAAAGGTTACACCAGTCTTCAAATGTGGCGAGCCCATGTTATTTGAGAATTATAGGCCAATATCAGTCCTACCGTGCTTTAGCAAGATCCTAGAAAAAATTGCAGTAAACAGGATGACAACTTTTCTGGAAAACAATGACATCATCTCGGAGAACCAATTCGGATTTAGGTCAAATCATTCCACTTCGCAGGCTGCGATATCTCTCTACGATAACTTGGTGGCTTCAAAAGAATCAAAAAATTACAGCATAGCTATGTTTCTGGACCTATCCAAGGCGTTTGATACAGTCAATCATGATATCTTAATCTCCAAATTATACCACTACGGTTTTCGCGGGTCACCCAATAACTGGTTCAGAAGCTACCTGTCTGGTAGGACACAGTCTGTTTCGCATAATAATATAATCTCTTCTTCTACCGATATCACATGTGGTGTACCACAAGGATCTATTCTTGGACCGCTTTTATTTTTGTTATATATAAATGATATTAATAACGTAACAGATTATCTCAAACTGATCCTTTTTGCTGATGACACGAATGTAGTTTGTTCTTCTAAAGACTTGTTTGATGCTGCTCGGATTATGACCGACGAACTTCAAAAACTTCATACGTGGTTTTGTGCAAATCGCTTGTCTTTAAATGTCAAAAAAACTAAATATATGATAGTTAGCCCAATTAAAATACAACGTTTGAGAAACGTCCCAAAACTAGAAATAGCCGGCCAAGACATTGAAGAGGTTAGCAACTTTAAATTCCTGGGCATCATCTTGAATAATAAACTAAGTTGGACAACCCATATAGATTATATCTGCAAAAAAATCTCAAGAAATACAGGAGTTATTAATCATATAAAAAACTCTGTTAACAACAAAACACTTTATATTCTGTATTATTCTATGATATATCCCTATCTGTCTTATTGTAACATTCTTTGGGGCAATACTTACCTTACTCATCTTAACCCGTTAATTGTACTACAGAAACGCGTAATAAGAATTCTCACTTCATCCAATAAACGTGACCATACGCAACCTCTCTTTTCGAAATTAAAAATCCTGCCTCTAACAAAACTTAACCTATATGTTTCCTTAAGTTTTGTACATACTTTTATGTATCACCCTGAAATTATACCGAAACGCCTTAAAAATTATTTTAAAAGACTTTATGCAGTACATCGATATCAAACAAGGAACCAGCAAATTAACCTTTACAGGCCCTTCTACAAGTCAAATTTTTCTTTCTATACCTTAAGAGTAGCAGGACCACGGGAATGGAACAAACTTTCCCCTCCGCTGAGATCTATATTCTCATCCTCGCTATTTAAATATAAGCTCAAGTCTTATCTCATGAAAATGTAGCCTGTTTTTCTCCTTATAGTATCACGTCCTATGTGCATTAACTTGCCCTGTTCTTTTTTCTATAATTGTATGTGTCAAAAGCTTTCACCTACCGTATCTGTACCATCGTTTGTTTGTATATTTTTCGGGATAGAACAAGCCCCCAGGGGTTTTATTCCCGCCAAAGTTTTCTGAAATTATGTCTTTGTACTGTTTGTATATAATTATTGGTGAATAAATATCTATCTATCTAATGAATCGAAAGAAAAACGCGTCTCTACCTAATATCTTTTTAATTTAATGGTGAAGAGATAACCGGCAGCCATACCATTGCTAATAAATTCAACGAATATTTTAGCTCGCTAGCGTCTAACCTAGACTCAGAAATTCCTCCGGTTGCAAAGAAGTTTGGCGAATTCCTTGACCCTGCACCTGCTGAAAGTTTTAAATGTTCTCCAACAACTCCAAATGATGTTCAGAATGTTATTGTGTGCTTGAAATCGGCTGCGCCAGGGGTGGATAATATTTCTATGTTAATTGTAAAACTTGTAGCTTCTTCTGTTTCTGTTCCTCTTGCTCATATTATAAACCTGTCTTTCAAGCTTGGAATGGTACCTGATTGTCTGAAAAATGCGAATACGAGCTTTGTCTGACCGCAAAGGCATCAACTTTGGCTGCAAAGTAGTAAAAAATGGCAAGGGAATCATGGGCTGGGTTGTCAGTAATTTGCAGTATAGTGGACAATGCGACTTGGAACTCCAAATCGAAATTTAACGCTCTCTGAAGCGGGAACATGAAATGTATATTTCATACTGTAACATGTGCAAGTTTCTATGTCGCCATTCCAGAATGATATTAGGGACAGATCCCGGAGGAAAAAGTTCAAATAACGCTGCTTCTACTACTACAATATACCAATAATAATAATCAAAACGAGGTTTTTAACCTTCGCCATTCCTTACTGTGCTGTGAATCAGGAATTAAATTGTTTATGATAATATGATACTAAAGCTGAAACGGTTACCACGACAACCAGTTGCTATGAGCGGGAGTTCCTAATTTTATGAGAGGCTGAATTTGTCAAATATTAATTCAGATGCCAAAATGAGTACATTTCCAATATTCAATTTGAGTCCAAGAGCTACGGCAATTCAGTCGTATGTCGAAACCCAAAAGGTTTGAGCATGTTCTCTACATCCGAGTCTGACAATGTGCGTATTGGAAGTCCAAGCCGCTGCATTTTGAATGCAAAGTACGATTTTTTCCGATCTGTTTTTCCAAATTTTCAACGAAATTGTTAAAACGGATGTATGATTAGCAAACTGATAACAGCTCCTCCACATTTGACTCCAACTCGAAGGTGCTAAATTGGTCCAAGCATATACAGGAGAAAATGCCATGGTCGATGGTCTCTCGCAATTATTTCATCCAAAATGAGGTTAAAATTGCTCAAGGTCATATCACATCTCGCTAGAAATATTTCGCTTCAATCTTTATTTCTACGGTTAGGTTATTTTCATAAACCAAGAGAACTGACAGTAGCTATTGGGCATTCAGCAATACCAAAAATGACCGCGTACATCCGATTCTCGTCACGAAATTCGCCATAGAGTAAGCCCTACCCTCTTTTTCGGTGGAATCTGCGAAATGAGTTTCCTCTCCACAGACTGAGATTTAGCTCCACAATCTGGCGCATGTTCGCGCATAGAGAGGAGAAAACTTCAACAACGTGTATTTGGGAAATGATGTATTGCACGGTGCAACTTATGCTTCACTGGCCGTCACACTGGCGTTACGTTGACGGCATAAATTCCAAAGGAAGTTCAACGTATTTCTTTTCCGAATTTGTATTTTTCTTTATTTGTTTTCAGTCACTGATATATTTAACTCAATACAACGTTTGCTGCTTCAGTAAAGTAATTGCATGTCATTTGTCATGTTTGTGGTTGAAGAAATGAAGAGAATTGGAAGAAAAAGGAAACTGAAAGCTTTAAAGTACAGCATAATAGTGTACACCACTGATTTTTATTTAGTAAATAATATTTCCGTGAGCGATTATCAATGAACAAAATTATTAACTTGTAAAAGTACATAAGGTCAGATTTTGGCTTTTGTTTGTGTAACCCTCTACCAGAAAGTTTTGGAATTATAAGTGATGTTCATGGGGATCTTTCTGAAATGTGCGTACCATTTATTTGTCAACTCAATATTTCTAGCTATACAATAAAGTAAGCCTTACCTCGGCTCGTGTTTCTGGGCTGTATTATGAAGGGATCAGAGTGCACGCGTCCATGCCAATGGGTGGTGATATGGTTTTGTTTGAAAATAGTTTACCCCGTGACTGTAGGAGATAACATGTGGGGCATGACGCAATCACCCAACAGGTAATGTGCTATTTTTTTCCAAAATCAATCTTCCCCACGTCATTGCTACTCATTGTAGGCCCATCGTTAGCATTTTTGCAAATTCTTCAAATTTGGAGATATATTTGTCATATAGAAAGTGATCGTATAACAGTATTTTCGTTATTTTGGGATTATTTCTTGATCTTCAAATCTGGTAATCATGGCCATGACCAGTTACCTAAAAATGACCATCATGTTATCTATACTTATCTCTGCAAAATCCACGAAATACGATTTCCATTCACAAAGGGCAAGTTGACTGACTCATGGGGTTTGTCACAGTGACAAAAGAGTAGAACATTCCAGAACACATTTAGATAATAATTTATTAACAAAATCAGCCAAAATTGATTGTAAAATGGTGTCAATAATAATAATAATCTATTCTCCAAATGAAGGCTTGTGTTATGTATAAATGTTATTCTGGCTTTCATCGATTAAATAACTCGCTGCCCCGAGACATTTGTAAGAAATCGGACAAAGAGATAAACGTAAGAGCAACATTGAACGATTTAATATCGACAATCGCCTCCCCCCAAAAAACTGGTCATCCATCGTTTTCCCTGTCATAGTCTTCACCCCGTTCCTCCAGTATGCCAGTACCCCCACATTTCACGTTTTTACTTGTCAAATAGCTTAATTAGTGACGGCGCGGAACTTATTTCCTTATTCCTTATTCCCGTTTCGATATTCTAAATCGCGCTATGTGAAAGTATCCTTCATGAAAATCGATATATTTCGACAACCATTATGTTTTTCATTACACGAATAGGACCATGTTTTCCCCAATAAATTTTCTTCCCCGTGAATATAAATTTGAGAAGAATGCTTCAAACTGTGTGCTATTAAGTAAGGGTCTGTATTTGTTGCTCCCAATCACCCAGAATTCGAATTTGCGCCACTTTCAGAGTGGTCTAGATATATTCCTAATACATTTATCTATCGTTCTGACCCATTTTTGGGTGTTTAACTTGGAGATGCCATACCCTCCGAGATAGCGCTAAATGGGTATTATCTGGATATGGTCAATTTACACCGACTCTATTTGTTGCCCCCAATCACCCAGAAATAGAATTTGCTCCACTTTTAGTGTGATCTAGATATCTTCCTAATACATTTATCTATCTTTCTGACTCATTTTGGGGTGTTTAACTTGGAGATGCCATACCCTCCGAGACAGCGTTAAATAGGTATGGTCAATTTACACCGACTCTATTTGTTGCTCCCAATCACCCATGAGTCGAATTTGCGCCACTTTTAGAGTGGTCTAGATATCTTCCCAATACATTTATCTATCTTTCTGACCCATTTTTGGGTCTTTAACTTGGAGATGCCATACTCTCCGAGACAGCGCTAAATGGGTATTATCTGTATATGGTCAATTTACACCTGCTCTATTTGTTGCTCCCAATCACCCATTTAGCGCTGTCTCGGAGGGTATGGCATCTCCAAGTTAAACACCCAAAGATAAATGTAGTAGGAAGATATCTAGACCACACTAAAAGTGGAGCAAATTCGATTTCTGGGTACTTCTGAAATGTACTTCTTCGCACACATTTTGAAGCATTCTTCTCAAATTTATATTCACAGGAAAGAAAATTTATTGGAGAAAACATGGTCCTATTCGTGTTATGAAAGACATAATGGTTGTCGAAATATATCAATTTTCATGAAGGTTACTACTTTCACATAGCGCGATTTAGAATATCGAAACGGGAATAAGGAATAAGGAAATAACTTCCGTTCCCTTAATTAGTGAATATGGGACATTACGCTTGTGTCTAGGTAAGAATATGTCGGAACATCAATGTGTAGTAAGTATCATGTGAAATATTTCTCTTGTGTGCCCCGTTCTTAATTCCCATCAAAATTGTATCAGTATCAATATTGGGTGGAAATCAGTTCCTTGTTTTATGCTCATTTATTTTATTTATTTATTTATTCATTTTTTTTATTCAGTTAACATATATACACATACGGAACGAAAACAAGAGACGGTATGCGTCCAAAGAAATATGAACAAGTACGTACACGTAGACACACATATATGACCTCCATCAATATGACACACGAAAAACATACCAAATACATAAGACCTGTTCCATTCTCCTATGACATTTTTCATATTTTTGTATACGTATATATTATCGCATAATGTAACGATGAACATTTCTGTACATTAACACGTCCATAAATTTAAACCTGCACACGTATATACGTATACATGTTATATACATACCCATGTATATAGCAATATATATACGATGGATACATATATATATACGTTCGGTAAATATATACATATATATTGCCTTCATAAGGAGACACACGGTGTACTATGACATGTGAAGAACATGCACGTCTCTATTAATACGAAGTACATTAGACAGAACAAATAAAAATTAATAAAGAAAAAAATAAAACTATAAATTCCCAATTTTTACCTAACTCACCCCCCCCCAACCCCCCCACCCCCACCCCCCGAAAACTGACATCTTACATCAAACTGACATGAAAATTGTCTTGCGTATTTTGCATTTGAGAGATGTATTTGTCTGCCTGAAAGTTGTTGCGAAATTTATTTATTAAAGCGGTAATATTTAAATCTGCTTTCTTGAATTCACAGGAGTAATTATATTGTTTTATTACTAGAAATAAACAGTTTAGACAATCTTGTTTGCTCTCCCACCCACATACAACTTTTTGATAATTTATTGTAGCGTGGTCGGTGGTCAGTGGTCGGCGGTCAGCAATACCATTTATCAGTAATTGGTCAATGGTCGCTGGCTGATAACCCTGGGATATGGTTGATGGTTATCTGATGGTCAGCGATTACTACTTGACATTAGACGGTGACTGTTGATGGTAATATTGATGTATTGTAGATGGTCACTTGTTATGGTCACGGTTCAATTGACGGTCACTGGTTGACGGTTATCGATATATGAACGGTTACACGTTGACGGTCAATGCTGACAGTGTATTAGCTGGTATGACTGGGGATAGTTTACAGGTAGGTGGTGATAATGTCACTGTTGACAACGACGGTCACAGACTGATGTTTATGTTGACGGCCACAGACTGATGTTTACTGTTGACGGTCGACGGTCACCTGTTGATGGTAGGTGGTCCCAGTGGTTGGTTACGATTGGTAAACCCAAATATACACCAAGTTGATACGTAACAACCATAAAGATAGATTTATTCTCTCAAAACACAGGGTGGTTTTCTGTTGTTTGTTTATGTTATGGTATCGCCATTGTGTGTGATTACCCATATAAATGGTCCCACTTGATGGTTCAACAACAACAACTATGGTTAAATAAATATTTCCAACCCAAGTATAGGTTATCTGGTGTGGCTGTTTGGAGATTTGTGCCTTGGTTGTTGGTTTTGCTGGTGGTACCGCAATTAGTGCCGTCAGAGTTAAAGACGTGTCCAGTTGTGAGTCCCAGACACGACTGACGATCCTCGTTTGTCCGCGCTATATATACCCTCCGACCAACATAGCACGACCAACATCCAAGCAGTGCTGATTCGCTGAGTGACATCATTGCTGGTAGTTCGTCACTGATTGGCTGGCGATGATCTCATGCAGCTCAGTGAAAACAACATGACGGTTTGCATTTCTACTGAGCGGGAAGGCAAATAAAATTTAGCTTCACCAGACTATCTCAGCTTATAAACATTGTCGGGTTTACTAGGTACACCACAAATACTTAGCGGACACATACTTTTATACTGGATAGAGATAGGTTCTCGGGAAACACTGGATTTCTCGTCAGGGAGGTTTTTTCCATGTCGTTGTTGTTGTTGTTGTCGATCGACTGACCAGAACTCGCCACATCACCCCCACCCAATTAAATATGTTCGTCCCGAACATAAAGAGGACCCACAGATGGTATCGTTGAAATTTAACAACATTTAATTTGAATATATATACAGATAAAATGATCAGGATTATTCTTCTCGAATTAAATGTTCATAAGAAGTATTGTCCTTCAATGGAATGTCCAGAGTATCACAATTCAATTGATGAAACAGTCTTCAAATATAACTTGGACGGTAGTTTGACACATGTATAATAAAATTGTATAGCAATAAACTTTGAAAAATTAACACTCCAGTCCATTTCTTTCTATTGTCGATGTCAGCTGCTTTCTGTTTGGGTGCCTTGACCACGCATCACTCTGGCTCGTGGATCTTGCACCCCCAGGTGGTGCTCAGTTCATATACTCTCCCATCTGGAAGAACTGCTCTCTCAGTGCGCATAATGGCACTCACTCCCGGGGGGACATGCTGCACATGTCGCGTAGGCCCGCGTGATCTTTCGAGGGCCTGTTTCCTCACTGTTCTCAGGTGGCTGGCGGGGAAGGTTTCGGAGTACAATCTCGGGGCACCAAGAAAGAAGATCCTGGGATCGTTATGCAGGAACTCATAACGACCCCCAGCTGGTGGTCCTTCCGGGTCTAACCTCTGCGGGTTGTAGTTGATAGCCGGTGGAATGGCCTGCAAGGTATACTGGACAGTTTGAGGTGATGCTGCAGTGGGCGTAGTAGGTGTCGTGACAGGTGTTGGTGGTGGTGACTGGACCTCCTGAGACATGGATGTAACTCTCTCAGGGGTTGCAAATAAAGATATAAGTAGTTCTGGTGTTGATGGTACCACAGAGTCGATGTTGGGTGCCTCTCTCTCAATTTCTCCTGTGGTTTCAGGGTGCACTCCAGGGATTCTTCCATTCGGCATGAAATAGACTATGGGTCCGTTTTTCGGTTACCAGTTGTCGTCAAACCTCCAACCCAAATCACTTATATGTATATATTTTCTGAAAGAGCATGATGAAACTATTATTTTAAGATATAACACTGCTATGTTATAGAAAAATTAAACTCGAACATTCTCCTCCATGCTTGCTTCATTTTTCCTAGAAAACCCCTTAAAAATGTCGAAAAATGGTCAAATTCGGCTCAATTTCCAGAAAAATCTAAGAGCGATTTCAATTAAACTTCTTACTCACGTTCCCTGGTCCGGTCTCAACTTAAAAAGGCAAACAAAAGTGGGTGTCAACCTGCCCGTTTTTTGTCAGATTTTCTTCCCGTAAATGAGTCCCGATTTTTAGGCACACCCAAGGGGCATAACTGAGGCAGGGCAAAATTTACTCCATGATCCCGATCAGCGTGTAGACGAAGCCAGCACTCGATTTGTACGTACTCTTTTGCAGCGCTGATAATGCTGAATAGGATGGTATTATAGATATAAGCTATTAAGAAGAATTATGATGTAGCAGAACAAGGGCAGTCTATCGTATTATGAAATTAGACAGGGGCCATTACTACGAAACTGTGGAGGACCACCTCAGGTGCTGTGTCGGGGTCGGAGGAGTCGGAGTAGGAGGAGGAGGAGGAGGAAGAGGAGGCCAACTGTACCAGACCGGCTTTTCGGGAGGGTTCCCTTTGGTCGTCCGTTTTCGGGAGGTTGGTACTGTCTGTGGTGGTCCTCCCTTGTTGCTGGTTTCATGAGCCCTGGATGTTTTATGAGATGGTGGTCTGCTCACGGTGCAGGACTTCGCACTCTTTTGGGGGATGTGATAGACCCGGGGCACATCTAGACTCACCACTGATCTTGGTCGGGCCGCCGGCTTGACAGTTGGCATTTCCTCCCAACTACTGGATTGGTGGCATCTTTCAGGGCTGTGTGGAGAGTATCCCCGATGTGGTCGGTGTTCAGTGGCCACCTGTAACCTGGCATGATACTTGTCAACATGCTTTTTAAGCATGTACACGCTGGATGCAGGAACCGCATGTGCACATTCACTACACTGGACGATGGGTCCATGTGCATCTTTTTTATGCCTCTCTAGTTGTCGCCAAGCATGAAAACGTCTGCGGCAGATGGGACACTCCCAACACCTCCATGGGGGGCCATCATCACGCATCTGTGAAAAATATGATAGGAGGAATCTTAGTTATGAGAACCACCTGTGTTAAATAATTTAGTTGTTTCCTTTTTGTTTGGGATTCCCAACCAGTCTCCGTCAACCCCATTCTATGTCACTACTTCATCTTTTGTGTATTTTTTAACCAGTTTGGCGCAGAACCATGATATGGTTTGAGTCTGTTATGGTGCCCCACTTTAGATTTAGCAGCAGGGCCCTTCTGTATCCGGTAAACTAGGTCTGATAGTCGCCCGGTCACGAGGAATGGTCCAGTCCATGGTTTTTGCAACTTTGGAGAAATCCCCTTTCTTCGACGGTTGTCGTGCAACCATACAGCTTCCCCGGCCTCGTAGATGTGTTGGTTAGCGCGGCGGTCATAGACTCGTTTCTGCCTATCACTGGCAGCGTGCATGTTTTTAGTGATATGTCATGAACCGTCCACAGCTTTTCCCTAGTTTCCTGCACGTAGTCAACTTCACTGAATTCTTGCTTTGCTTGCGGTGGTGGACCATACAGGAGGTCCGCTGGCAGCGTAATCTCACGTCCAAACATCATCAGACATGAGGAAAAACCAGTGTTTTCATGTCGTGGTGATCTGTAGGCTAACATAAACATGGGTAATGTCTCATTCCAGTTCCGTTGGTCGGTTGCAACAACTTTTCTGAGCATTTCCTCCAGAGTCCTGTTGAAGCGTTCCACCAGTCCGTCACTTTGCGAATGATATGATGTCGTCCTCGTTTTGGCAATTTCCAGTTTGTCACACAGTCCCTGAAACAGTCTAGATTCAAACTGAGTGCCCTGGTCAGAATGGTTCTCAGAAGGTAGACCAAACTTACAGAAGAATTCATCCATGACAATCTTAGCAATGGTTTCTGCTTCCATGTCAGGCATGGGGAATGCCTCTGTCCTTCGCGTGACATAATCAGATAGTCCGAGAATATATTTATTCCTCCGTCTAGTCTCTGGTAGATGTTCTAAAATGTCAAGAGCAAACCCCTCAGGGATCCTCCTGTCAGATACTGATTCATAGGTGCGATGAACTTCTTTGTTGGAGCTCTACATGCTTGGCATTCTTCGCATTTCCTGATCCACTCTGTTACATCTTGTTGGTAACCCACCCAGTGGAATCGACCATGGATCCGAGCAACAGTTTTGTTTATCCCAAGATGTCCTGAACTACAGTCACTGTGCATGGCTTTGAGAATGTCATCCCACCAAGATCTGGGAACAATAAACTGCCAGGAAGATTGTCCCCCATCACCGAACCAATGCCGGTAGAGGATGCCATCTCTAAGTTCAATGCGGTCCCAGTGGCTCCAGTATGCTTTTGTTGCTGGACATTTTGCTGATACATTTGACCATTTTGGTCGTTTGCCGGTCTCCTTCCATGCGATGACTGGAGAAAATGAAGTGCCTTGGTTCTGGGCATTCCTGATTTCTGTGGTGGATTTCCCATGCAGCCAACCCAATTGACGGTTGGAGTCCTTTTGCTCTGGACCAATGTTTGGTGATTTTCCGGATCTGGTCATCACTCGAATGGAGATATTATCCTGCATGTCCTTCTGTTCCTGCCTTGTGCAGTAGGCACAAGTATCACATGGAATGCGTGAAAGGCCATCAGCATTTCCGTGCTGTTTACCTGCTCTATGTTCCAACTGGAAGTCGTATATGCGTAGAGTCTCTAACAGATGTGGTGAAGGATATATATCCACCTTCACTGGATTTGAAGGAAACTACAGACAGCCCTACAGGCACATCATATTTAGATCTATATCTCTATAAAAATGAAGCGGACATTCTCTCTCGTCGACTTTATGACAAAAGAGATGATTACAATTTCGACATTGAAAGTATCCCTTTCTGGACAGTAATATTCCAGTGGGACCTGCATATGGCGTATACATATCTCGCTTAGAAGCATTTGCTAGATCCTGTGTTAAATGTGACGATTTTAATCAACGTCACAAAACATTGTCGCCGAAACTTATAAAACAGGGCTATTCCACCGAAAGCCCACCACTCAAAGTTTCTCGAATTTGGCGATAGATATCGCATGCTGATACCAAATTACGAACTTAGCGTGCAAGATCTATGGCGTTACGTTTCGTAACTTGTGTGAAATTCCGCTTAACCCAGGGCTAGGGGCCGTATGAACCCATGTACTTCACGATCCTCATGGTATTCATATGAACAGGCACGATCAAAGCGTGACTGATATACATCATTCTTTAGATGACAACTTTACATCGAATATTATGGATTAAGACTACTGATCAGCGATACGGATTTGATATTTTTGGAACATCATGATGTCTTGCCGGCATCATTGAAAACTGTTGACCGCTTCTCTCTTGCAGGAAACAAGCCTATGTTTATGTATACTATGATTGTCTTTTTGAATTTGGTGCTAATACTGTTATATGGAATATTGAATAGGTCTTTGGATTATGGACGCGGATATTCTCTAATGGACGACGGCTGAATTATGAATGACGGACTAGACGCTTGTAATTTTAACCTGTGTTATGCCTGGATTCTGCTGGTGGACCCGTTGTTCCCGAGGCCGGGCCCCTGCACACCCAGCACTCCTAATGGATACAACAGAAAGAAATAATATTACGACAGACCCTAGGAACCTTAGTGCAGGTTTCTCGGCCGAGTCTCTAATAGTTCGAAAGACCCTTTTCAATCCAAATGACAGATATATTTCTGACAGTAAAGCAAGGCCACGACACCAAACCTTTTAATATTGCGCTTGATGATTGTTCAGCACCGAATTCTACATGTAATAATTTCAAATTTTCAAGTGTGGACATCGTGGATGTCTCACGTGTCCACTCTTTAATACTTCAGCTTCATTTAGTTCGGCGTTAACTGGTAACTCCTATTCTGTTAACTCGTATGTTGATCTTAGTTGTTCTACTACAAACTGTATTTATTTAGTTTCCTGTAAGAAGTGTGGTCAAAATCCGTTAGGAAAAAGCAATTGCTTATAGGTAAACATTTTTCTGGACCCGACCATGGCTGGGATAACTTTAGTATTCAGATCATAGACGTCGTCTATCCATCTACTCAGGATTCCTCTTTTGGATTTGAGAGAAAAATCCGAGAGCGGGAATTATTCTGGATGCTAGAACTTGGGCCAGTGTTTCCAGTGGATTCGGCAATGCTACAAACAGCCGTTCAAATATATCCAAAATTATCCAACTATTTAAACCCCATCAACGGAGACATCGCGGCCATGGTTGGCGAAAGTTTAATAGTTCGATGATTCACGATCATATCACTTTAAATTACTTAGTGGGTTTAACTAACACACCCAATAGTATACATAGCTCACGTACAGTTCTGTATGCGCTACCTCTGAGAGCTTTAGATCAAATATCCAGAGATATACAACAATCTGCGACTTCAGGAAATATAATACCACCAAAAATCAGTAAAGTATGCCAAGATATAGTGTATTTTCGGTTGTATCGTCCAGTGAACATAATCGAAACATCTCAAGATCGGCTTTTCTTGAAAATCATGTACGCAACGCTGTACCAAACTACTTTAAGTTCACAGAACCTCCTTGCATTTCATATAAGTGTCACAATGTCATTTTTTGTTCTATGAAGATGTTCATTTTCACATCATTCCATAATCATCCCATTGCTATCACATATTAACATATATAACATGTACTAACACTATTAATGTAGGTTTGATTATCCAGGGTGTATCGCTGCGTTACGTGGACCACCATATAAGACGACGCGGTGGTTTATGTAATCCATTCGGCTTGATGCTACCGCTCTCGGCTTTAGGTCTTTATTTTCGGGATGTGCTGGATATCTATTTTATATTCCAAACACCGCGCCGCTCTGAGGTCTTATTTCTTTTATATTTTAAACTACTTCAGGTGACTTTAGCCTGGACATCGTACAATATTTTTGCGTAGCCTTTAGAATTCTAATTCTAATTCTTCTTGATTGGTCCGTGCTGCATTGATAGGATTTTGTGTATATAAGTCATCTACCTGCAAGAGAGTTTGCTCCAGTCGCTTGCTCACCGACACCTGTACGTTTGTGTCATATATTTTGCAGGTATGTTGCTTTATATACTTTGTGTGGGTATCTCTTATATCTCACGTATGGTTAGTCTCAATGGTAATGGTAATGTTTCCATATTATCCACGCTATTCTAGATATATAATTCATATCTAATGGATTTGATAAATGATTTGTTGAATTATCTGTGTCGCTGATATACTACGCGTTGGATAAATGAATTACTGCTTGTTGACTGAAATGATTTACTTGTATGAATTGCCGAACGTGATTATTTGTTCGTACTAATTGTCGAACGTCTTGATATATCCGTATTAATTAGCAAACGTAATGATTTATTTGTACCAATTTGTTGTTGTAACTGGGAGCCATAAATGGACTCCAGTCGCTTGCTCACCGACACCTGTACGTTTGTGTCATATATTTAGCAGGAATAAAACGGTATCACTCAAACTCGTCGCCTGATTATTGTCTCGTAACGTACCAGGTGACATAAGTATACTAAACCTATAGCCACCAAAATATTCAATTACTCCCAATGCTGTCAGGGAGTTTGACTGGAACTTATACACGTCAAGAGGCTATAGTTGTGATTGTGAATCGTCGAACTTTATCTATACACCATGCAAACATATTGTGACTGGTGACCTTGGTGTGGTGAGTGATAAGGATATGAAATTACTCCTGATGAAAGGACCTAAATATAGAGAGCCAAGAAGAATGAATCTGACGGTCGACCAGAAGATAGTCCTGTCTGCATTGGAACAGTACGTTATTGATTGGTCTAAGCGAGAAAAAGTTGAACCTACAGTACTCGCTTATTGGCTGGACCTCACCAAGAGCAAGGTCGTTGAAACAATCCGCCATATTGACAGAAGTACTCTTCTCCAAGCAAAACAAGTACTGAGAAACCTCAATTCGCAAGAGGTTGTAGCAAATCTCCAGAGTAAATTCGTCATAGTCCCAGCAGACAAAGCTCCGAATAATATAATATTCATATGTAAATATTACTATTACCAAGTGCTGGTTAAAGAATTGAGTGTAGACATATCTTCATCAAATACGTCTACTTACTCCCAAACTGCATTTACTCTGGAAGATTTATTTAACAATCACAAACAGTTTCTCAGGGAAAGAGGTATTTGTCTTCCAACCAATCATAACGACATACCAAAACTATACTGGACTCCCAAAATGCATAAATCACCATACAAAGCTAGATTCATAGCTGGTTCTAGAAGCTGCACCACCAAGCTTCTTTCAACCCTATTGGCGAGGGCCCTTCAGGAGGTGAAAGCATTTTGGGAGAGGTATTGCGCCACTATTTCTAAGAACTCTGGCGTTGAATGTATGTGGATATTGAAAACATCAATGTCTCACGGAAGAACTTGATGCTAAAGGTCACATACCGTATAGACCTGTATCCAAATGGGATTTCTGGACTCTCTATACTACAATCCCTCATCAGGACACTATTGACCGTCTAAGTTCATTAATAGCATCTGTGTTCAAGAAAACTGATCGTAGATATATTAATGTCGGAAGCCATAAAACATTCTTTAGCTCTACTACATACAGGAGATATCATTCATGGGATGTTTCTTTGTTTATAGAGTTGCTTGCATTTCTCATTAAAAATATTTATGTAAAATTTGGCAACACAATATATCAGCAGCATATAGGTATTCCAATGGGTACTAATTGTGCATCTCTGTTGGCTGACCTGTATCTGTTCTCTTATGAATATGACTATATGCAGGCGCTTTCAAAAACCGATCCATTCAAAGCCCGTTCCTTATCATTCACCAAACGCTGTATAGACGAACTTCTCGCTGTGGATAATCGCTATATAAATGACGCAGTGAAGGATATATATCCACCTTCACTGGATTTGAAGGGAACTACAGACAGCCCTACAGGCACATCATAGTTAGATCTATATCTCTATAAAAATGAAGCGGGCATTCTCTCTCGTCGACTTTATGACAAAAGAGATGATTACAATTTCGACATCGTAAACTATCCCTTTCTGGACAGTAATATTCCAGTGGGACCTGCATATAGCGTATACATATCTCGCTTAGTAGCATTTGCTAGATCCTGTGTTAAATGTGACGATTTTAATCAACGTCACAAAACATTGTTGCAGAAACTTATAAAACAGGGCTATTCCACCAAACGCCACCACTCAAAGTTTCTCAAATTTGGCGATACATATCGCATGCTGATAGCAAAATACGAACGTAGCGTGCAATATCTATGGCGCTACGTTTCGTAACTTGTGTCCTAGCCCAGGTGTGACGGAAACGGTGGCCCGCTGCATCCAGAGTCCGGGGGGCACTCGCGTCTAGATGTAAGTGTCCCAAGACACTAAGATCTGGATTTAATTGTCCGTCGGGCATTCAGGTCTGGATTTGGATGTCCTGGGACACTGGCTTCCAGGAGACGAAAGTCCTAACCCGGAGCCCAGTGTCCGCCTCGATTACTACTTCCGATTTTCCATCCAATTTACACGTGAACATGTGTACCAGAGAGTAGTATAGACAGGGGAGTTACGGCGTTATTGACCTACTTCCGACAGGTGGCGCCAACAGTTCATTTCCGTCTGACCTTTGTGAAGTCACTTCCGGTTCCGTTCATGTGTTATAAAGTGACCTTTAACCCTGCGCATGATGTCAGCTATTGTGCGCATGGTCACTTCCGATCACGTGACCGGAACCGGGAGTGACCTCACAAAGGTCAACCTAAAGTGACCTGTTGACGTCACCGGTTGAAGGTAGGTGAATAACGTCCTAAGTCCCCCCTCTCTCCGTCTCTTCCTCCTACTCAGGAGATCAGTGAGGACGAAAATGAAATGAAAAAAACAAGATAATTTTAACAAAAAATCTTGAAATTTATGCTAAGAAATAGCCGGGTAGGACTGCATCACACCTAAGGGCTTCCCCTCGTGCTTTCGCGATTCTTTGCTTGTCTCGTGAGAGCTTGTTCACTACAGTGAAGAATACAACATACAGACAGAATTTGTATCCGTTGTTTTAATACACAATACTATGGAATCTTGGTACTTCTTAGTTCTTCAGATAAATTCAACAGAATTTGGCTCTTCGTTAAACCAGTTTGGCGCTTGTGCTCTCCGCACTCCGGGAAATTTTGTTGTCTATTTTCGCAGCAGGTGGAACCAAAATACAGATCCAAATTCTCATAACAAAATACCAAGTAACAATACAAAAAGAACCAAATTGTTCTACGAGGACTGT
Organism: Hanleya hanleyi; assembly: GCA_036873755.1. Lineage (NCBI taxonomy): Eukaryota > Metazoa > Mollusca > Polyplacophora > Lepidopleurida > Hanleyidae > Hanleya > Hanleya hanleyi. The sequence continues at coordinate 15,226 of JAVTVY010019458.1, read as the reverse complement.
GTGGAACCAAATATCCTGAGGAACAAAGAATAACCGCGATTTGTGAGAAAGTAAGCATCATGGATAACAAACATGTCCGTTTAAAGATGTAATCAGTCACAAATATCGCCAAAGACCCTAAGACACTCGCAAATTAGTTGTTTATTGTATGTAGAACACACCGGGTATGTATTCTATGCGTTGGCCTATGGGGGATATCGACTTTTTCCGAGTTTTTCGGGCTTTTCTATATATTTTGGACTATTTTATGCAAACAATTCCTTCTTTAGCCCTACAAGGCCTGGGATAGGGACATTCACCACCACCAAAATTTCTGTGCAATCTCCGGAACGACAAACGAATGAGAGCTGACACTCCGTGAATTTGTAGTTTATCATACACGCTTAAAACTAAAGTGTTGAAACTTTTTTCGTAAAGTGTTGAAATAACCCTTTAAGTGTGTCCACAGGGACACTTAAAGTGCAGCCCCTGTGGACACACTGAAAGGGTTATTTCATCACTTTACGAGTAAGTTTCAACACTTTAGCTTTAAGCGTGTATTGGGGTCATTTTGGGCCTATTTGCGTAACATCTCGAGCAGAGGATCACGGGTAAATTCACGGGTAATTTTTCATGCATTTTTTTGGAAAAATTACATGAATACAATTTTCGCAAAATTTGATTAAAAATTCGACCAAGAAAGGTATTTTTTGTAAAATGACGTCACTGTGACGTCATCAAAGCGGCCATCTTGGATTTTTTTAACAGTTTCTTGTACAGGTTGACGCAAAGGTATAGTGTGGTAAGTTTCAGACCCTTTACTTCAAGGGATAAGAACAATAGTTAGTGGGGGGGGGGCCGAATTCGCCCCCCCCCCTTAGGCCTGGACAGGTCCTAAACATCCCAGGCCAGATAAGGTTAACACAGAATTTCTTTAGATTAACGGCGGAATTTTTGAGCCGCGAAGTAAAGCTAGCAACCGCAGGGTAAATGTTACTCCGCGGTTTAACCCTATCTGGCCTGGACGATTTGGGGTGTACCGCAGCCTGGGGCGGCGGAAAGTTCCACCCCCTATATATTTTCGCTATCGCTAAGGCTAGAGGGCTGAAACTTACCACACTATATCTCTGGGTCAAGCTCAAATGTAAAATAATCGAAGAAGGCCGCCATTATGACGTCACTGTGACGTCATTTTCAACAGAGCATTTTTGGACGATTTTTCGGTCAAAATCTTCGAATTTTTTGTTTGTTTTTTTCTCCGCAAAAAATGCATGATAAATTAGCAAATAATAATCTGATATGAACTAAACTAAAGCCCCGTTCACATGCACACAATTTACTCACCTGTGTAAAAATACACATGTGTAAATTTACACATGTGCAAATATACTTTTGCACCTGCTATTGACCAGATGCAAATAAACTCAAAGTGCAAATATACATACATGTGTATTTCCGTTCACATGACAAGAAATACACATGTGTATTTTTTTACATAGGGTGCAAATTTGCATACGTGAGTAAAAGTGTGCATGTGAACGGGGCTTAAGTTTTACCCAGTTTTCCGTACAGAAAAGCAACAATTTTGAAGAAATATGACGGAAAAAACACTTTTCTGGTACCCCCACATGACCGCCATTTTTAATTTACCCATGACCCTCTGCTCGGGGGGTCATGCAAATTGGCTCAAAATGACCTCAATATGATAATCTAAAAAGTCGCGGAGTTTCAGCTCTCCAATTTTTTGTCGTTCCGGAGATACGAGCAAGAAACCAACAGGGTTGGTATACGGTTAAAAGTTACTTCGCGGTTTAAAGGTTTACTCGATGGTTTAAAGGTTTACTCTGCGGTTTAACGGTGTAAACGTTTCCAGAGTTTGTTTGGTTTTCGTTGAAAAAAAAACAAAAAAAACGATAAAGTCATTTATGACGACGTTACTAGAAATGACAAAAATGTGAACAAAACGTGATAAACTCAAATCTGTTTATAGAAAATAGACGACAATCAAGAACATCCCCAAGAAAGGCAGAAAATGTAATAAAAACAATGTAAAAAAAATCGATGTCCCCTATATGTCACCCTAATTCTTTAATGCCCTTTATGGACCATCGTTATCCAAGCTTGGATTGAATAGGTAATAAATATACCCGGTGTACGTCATGAATACACCTAGGTTGAACTTCCGGTAATGTATACATACAATTAGCCATAAATGAAGTCTACAAAATATATTAATTGCGGGTCACAAGGACTCACTTTTCGCGTTTCTATGTAAATGGGTTATACCAAAAAAGAATAATGTCTCGTTCAAACAATCATCCCGGTGAAAACGTTTGCACTTGGGTGGAAACTTCGGATTGAAAAAGGTTTTCACTCGGGTGAAAACTAAACTGAAAAAAATATATACCAAACTAAAATTAATAGCATGTCGTATATGGGCCACCGTAAGGATGTACATTGACTTAAATACATAAAATTAGTATTCCTAAAAAAAAATATATATTTAACAAAGATGTGACGGTATAACTTTACAAGACGTACAAAAGCTGTACATGAGAAATCCAGAAAATCAAACATTTTCCACTGACCCCGACTAGGATCGAACCCACAATCTTACCTTCTGCTGTACTGTCCACCGTCCATGCCTTTATCCACTGCACCACCGATTTGCTGGCCGAACCTCTGTTCAGAATTTCTAGCCTTTACTATTCCTTTAGTTTCATATATAGGTCAACCGGACTCTGAGGTATGCCGGACTCTGAGGACTTCCATAGCTGTGGAAGCGCCCATAGTCCGCCAGATGCCATGGTCCGGGCCCTATATATATGAGAAGGGACATTCCTGTCTAGATTTCAGTGACCCGGACACCAACGATATCAGGACCATGGTTTCTGCTGATAGGGGGACAATTGTTTCCGAGGGAGGACTTTTGTATCTGGATCTGGGTGCCCTTCGGGCACCCAGATCCAGATACCATGGTCCCCGGACCCTCATATCTGGCGGACCACCATTGCTTCCACACCGGTGCTAGGGGCCGTATGAATCCATGTACTTCAAGATCCTCATGGTACTCATATGAACTGTCACAATCAAAGCGTGACTGCGATACATCATTCTTTAGATGACGACTTTACAACGAATATTATGGATTAAGAATACTGATCAGCGATACGGATTTGATATTTTTGGAACATCATGATGTCTTGCCGGCATCATTGAAAATTGTTGACTGCTCCTCTCTTGCAGGAAACAAGCCTATGTTTATGTATACTACGATTGTCTTTTTAAATTTGGTGCGAATACTGTTGTATGGAATATAGAATAGGTCTTTGGATTATGGACGCGGATATTCTCTAATGGACGACGGCTGAATTATGAATGACGGCCTAGACGCTTGTAATCTATCCAACGGGCAGTTTGTCCATCTGGATTTTTGAACCGCATTAACCATCTCAGAGCGCCATGGTCGGAGCGAGCCAAGAATTTCAAATCATAAAGATAGTGGTGGTAATGTTTCTCAGCCTCGACCACAGCCAACAGTTCCTTTCGGGTAATGTAATATTGCCTTTCTGGCTTTGTTAGGGTTCTACTGAAGTAAGCAATGACACGTTCCTTCCCTTCGTCATCTAACTTTGACAGGACAGCACCAATACCTATGTTGCTGGCATCTGTGTCCAGGATGAATGGTTTCTCAATGGATGGATAAGCCAATATGGGCGACTCTGTGAGTGCTGTTTTCAGTTTTTCAAAGGCGTCCTCACATTCTGATGTCCACTTGAATATGTTTCCTTTCTCCATCAGCTTGTGTAATGGTTTGGCTGTATCTGCGAAACCTTTTACGTAACGCCTATAATATCAGCCTCAATGAAGTCCCAATGAAGGCTCGCTCTTCTGTAAGACTTGTAAGTCTTGGCCATTGCTTAACTGCACTGATTTTGGATGGATCCGTCGATGTGCCCAAACTGGAGACTATGTGATCCAAAAATTCAACTTCTTTCCGAAACAAATGGCATTTCTTTGGTGATAATTTCAGACCGGCCTCTTTGATTCTACGCATGACTTCATTCAGCCTGGTTAGATGTGTCTCAAAAGAATCAGAGAAGATAATTATGTCGTCTAAGTACAGTAGGCAGGTCCTCCAGTTGAGTCCAGAGAGAACAGCTTCCATTAGGCGCTCAAAGGTTGCAGGAACGTTGCAGAGCCCAGAAGGCGTAACCCTGAATTGCTATAGACCGCACGTCGTAGAAAAAGCAGTTTTCTCAGCATCTTTTGGATCGACCTAAACTTGCCAATATCCACTCTTCAGGTCGAGTGTTGAAAACAGTGTTGAACCTCGTAGGGCATCCAGAGAGTCGTCTATTCTCGGGATCGGATAGGAGTCTTTTTGAGTCGCAAGGTTCAAGAGTCTATAGTCCACGCAAAAGCGGCGAGAAGAATCTTTCTTCTTCACGAGAACAACTGGTGCGGCCCAAGGACTTCCCCATTATACCCTTCTTCAACATTGATGAAACTTCCTTCTCAACATTTTGACGTTTGGAGAGTGATGACCTTCTAGGGTGCATTCTGATTGACGCTGGATCACCGGTGTTAATAGTATGCTTGACTATGTTGGTTCGGCCAAGGTCATCATTACCTTTGCCAAAGGCAGCCTGCTGGTCTGACAAGAGTTGTCGCACTTGGTCCCGTAGGTTTGGATTCAAGTTCTGAACCGCTGCTTGGTATAAATCTCCAACATGGGCAGGTACTTCCTCCTTACTAACTGCAAGATGATTCAGTCTGTCATGTGTTGTATCCTTGTCTTTGATATCGTCAACTACTCTGTATATTGGTTGACAAGTGGCTATGTGCGTGTCTCTGTACAGTGTTTTTGGCTGGTCATCAAAATTTGCCACTCTTAAGGGAATATGGCCTGTACTTGGATCTACAATAGCTCTGGGCAGCATCAAACTGTTCACACACTTCCACCACCCCAGTCATGATTGTTGAGGAGTCTGCATTGATGATACCATTTACCATGGTCTCGGTGTTTAGTGGAATGATGACGGTTTCTGCCAGATACTCGGAACATGGAAGGCAAGTGTCCATGCAAGAAGTCATAACCCAGTACCGCAGGAACATCTATGTCAGCAATGAGCATACTTTGTTGTGTGGTCACGTCAGGAAGAAAGTTTAATTCCAAGGTGGACTGTCCCAATATTTTTACCAGTCCACCATCTGCCATTTTGATATGACCATGTCCAGGTTCGAGTGCAGGTCGGAGATCCGCTGGAATCGCATGATATTTCTTTGAATGTAAGACTGAAATCGATGACCCTGTATCAATCAGACAATTCATTTTCACCCCATTGACCTGTGTTGGTAGGAAAAGACCATCATGATTTTGCTTACTAAATGTCTGTATTGGGCCCAATATAGTCTGGCCCTCGGCACCAGCTACTGACCATTTTCCGACTGGGAAGTACTGGCTTGGTTATCACGTGTTTGCCCATTATGGCTGTCATTTTCAGCTGCATTGTTCCTGAACTGTTGTTGCTTTCGCTTCCGCCATTCTGCCTTCCAGTGTCCCTCGATTCCACAAAAATGACCTTTTCCAGGTCTTCTGCGTAATTTGTTGCCCTTAGTTTCAACCGTTGTCAAACTGGTCTCGATCCTGGCAAGCCGTTCCACCAGATTGTTCATTATCGGTTCATTACCATGGCTACCATCACTTGATTCTAGATTGCTTATATCATCCAGACTCTCGCGTTGCATCCTCAGGGAAGGTCCCTGTAATTTACGTTTCCTAGCATTCTGCAATGTTTCATACTCCAGCGCAATCTTAACAGCTTCCTCTAGGCTCGCTGGTTTCCCTTGATAAATGGCCCATTCTAATTCAGAATCATTGAGGGAATCGATGAACCCATCCCTTGCTAATTTCTCTCTTGTTTCACTCGAGGCTACTGGGTAGGCTTTACGCACCAACTTCCTAATATGCTGGGCTAATTCGGTCAGCGGTTCAAACTTTTCCCGCAGACGGTGCTTCATTTGAGCACGGAACATCTCTGATTGGTTCTCTGGCTCAAATCGAGAAGTAAGGGCAGCTACTAATTCCCTATAGTTCCTACGTTGATGTGGTTCCAAATCACTAAGGATACCTTGTGCCCGTCCCCGTAAAGTTGTAACCAACTCTAATGCCTTGGTAGCATTATCCCATCTGTTTATCTCGGCCACCTTCTCGAAATGAGTTAAGATGGGCATGCCATCCTGCTGATCCATCATAAGATGCAGGATTTTTCTGTTTTCTATATCTTCGAAAATCCCCTGAAGCTAGATAACTCTCATCATAGACAGTATCTGGGTAGTTCTTTCTCCTTTGGCCTCGGTTAAGAGCATTTACCCCATAACCGTCACCGTGGTTTCGTCCTGTGGTTTCAAGCCTGTTTCTACGATCGAATGTTGCATACCGGTCGTCTTCAACAAGACCAAATTTGTCGATCATTGTAAGTCCGTCCCCTTGTGTTGGGTTGGCTTGTATCTGATCTATTGACGACATGTTGGTCATTTCCCCGCCTGGGTTCTGCGTCATCTCCAGTATGCCTGATGGGCATAATTCCCTCTTCCTGCCTAAGATCACATTGCTGATCGCCAGCTTGACTGGAATGCTGGGACTGGGGCTTGACTGGACTATCCCTCACATCAAGGCTTGCAGGGTATATGATACCTGACCATGGCCTTCATGGCCTGCAAATGTGCTGATCTGCACATCAGTCAGATGTGTTGAGTCCTGTCTGGGTGCGACATCTTTTTCCTCTGAAGAAGCATGATCAAGATTATCAGCTGCTCGAAAATTCAACTCTACCTCACTGTCATCCAAATCTCCACCATAAATGTGTTTCTCCATTGTTTTTGTACCACTAGAGTTGTCTCCGTTTCCCTTGTATTCTGGGGAAAACCGTGATGCCAATATAAATATAATTTTCTTTCTGAGATATGGAGGGTAAAGCTTGCAATATATTCCCACTATGGTGCCACCAATTGTAGCGTGGTCGGTGGTCAGCAATACCATTCATCAGTAGTTGGTCAATGGTCGCTGGCTGATAACCCTGGGATATGGTTGATGGTTATCTGATGGTCAGCGATTACTACTTGACATTAGACGGTTACTGTTGATGGTAATATTGATGTATTGTAGATGGTGACTTGTTATGGTCACGGTTCAATTGACGGTCACTGGTTCACGGTTATCGATATATGCACGGTTACACGTTGACGGTCAATGTTGACAGTGTATTAGCTGATATGACTGGGGACAGTTTACAGGTAGGTGGTGATAATGTCACTGTTGACATCGACGGCCACAGACTGATGTTTATATTGACGGTCACAGACCGATGTTTATGTTGATGGTCACAGACTGATGGTTACTGTTGGCGCTTGATGGTTACGGTTGGTGAACCCAAATATACACCAAGTTGATACGGATTTGTAACAACAATAAAGATAGATTATTCTCTCAAAATACAGGGTGGTTTTCTGTTGTTTATTTATGTTAAGGTAACACCATTGTTTGTTTACGTTATGGTAACACTTGTTTGTTTACAGTATGGTTACCCATATAAATGGTCCCACTTGATGGTTCAACAACAACAACAATGGTTAAATAAATATTCCCAACCTAAGTATAGGTTATCTGGTGTGGCTGTTTGGTTTGTACCTTGGTTGTTGGTTTTACTGGTGGTACCGCAATTAGTACCGTCAGAGTTAAAGATGTGTCCAGTTGTGAGTCCCAGACAGAACTGACGAGCCTCGTTTGTCCGCGGTATATATACCCTCCGACCGAAAGTATAGCATGACCAACTTCCAAGCAGTGCTGATTGGCCGAGAGTGACATCATTGGTGGAACCTCGTCACTCATTGGCTGGCGATGACCTCATACAGCTCAGTGAAAACAACATGACGGTTTGAATTTCTACTGAGCGGGAAGGCAAATAAAATTTAACTTCACCAGACTATCTCAGCTTCTATGAACATTGTCGGGATTTACTAGGTACACCACAAATAATTAGAGGACACCTAATTTTATACTGGATAAAGGTAGGTTCTCGGGAAACACTGGATTTCTCGTCAGGAAGGTTTTTATCCATGTCGTCGTTGTTGTTGTTGTTGTTGTTGTTGTTGTTGTTGTTGTTGTTGTTGTTGTTGTCGATCATCGGACCAGAACTCGCCACATTATGTTAACTAAATCAATTCTTACCCAACTCACCCCCCCCCCCAGAAAACTGACATCATACTCCACTTTCTTTGAAACTTGTCTTGTGTGTTTTGCATTTGAGAGATGTATTTTTTTGACTGAAAGTTGTTGCGAAATTTATTTATTAAAGCAGTAATATTTAAATCTGCTTTCTTGAATTCACAGGAGTAAATAGATTGTTTTGTTACTAGAAATAAACAGTTTTGACAATCTTGTTTGCCCTCCCACCCACATAGAACTTTTTGATAATTTATGTTAACTGAATGGAACCATTCTTGCAACTCTTCCCATTGACGCCATATTTTAGGGCACTTAAAAAGTAGGTGCTCAGTTGTCTCTTTATGAGATTGACAGAACGAGCATAGATCATCTTCTCGTTTCCCAATTGTGTATAAAAATGAATTTGTACATAAAGTTCTGTGTAAAATTTTGTACTGTATATTTCTTAATTTTGTGAACTTTGCACATGAAAAAGTATTTTGGTATGTTTCAGTCCAGTCTATCTTCAAATTTAATAATTCCTCCCATTTTGCGGCTGTTTTAATGATTAATCCTTGTTCCCCATTCAATAAATCATAAAAGGTTCTACACCCCTTTTTCTGTTTCAGTAATGTAGCTTTTTCTATGCCTAGAACAGGGCTATACTGTAGCGTTTCACTGTATTCGTGTACTTCCACACTTCTGTAATATTTGTAACCACGCGATGGTAGTCTAGATATGTTCCTCTTATATTGTATTTAGTTTAATATCTTGATATCACACACTGCGTGAAATGGTCAAGTTTCCAATTCCGGAAACCCGCCGGAAACCTATTGGAAACTGTGTCGCTACAGTCTCCAATAGGTTTCCGGCGGGTTTCCGTAATTGGAAACTTGACCATTTCACGCAGTGACAGAAGCTTTCCTTTACAGTCTACGATGTCGCGTATATAATTTATGCTTTTATTGTACCAGTGTTCGATAAAAATAGAATGTTTCAGATTGCTATTAAGCCAACTAACTGGTTGGCAATATCATCTACTTTCTGAGGTATTAGTTTTTGTCTTAAAAGTTGCCATGCATGGAACACATCTTTCCAGAAAGGATTAAGAATATTTGGAATTTGGCTTTTTAGGTAACCGTCCCCTCAATTTCATATATTGTGGAGGATACTGGAGTCAACATTAACGAGATCGTTCCATTTTCTGCTGTGGAATAATAATCTTTTTATCCGTGATATTTTCAAAAAAATGTGTGACATTGACCATACGCAGTCCCCCATGTTTATAATTCCGCGTTCATATTTTCCTTTGTATTCTGTCACTCCCTCCATTCCAAAGGAACTTGAACAATACTGTATTTAGTTTATGGATAAAGTCGTCGGGAAAGTTAGGTAGGGCAAGGAAAAGATGAGTTAATTTAGATTGTGCCGATGCTTTTATAATGGTAATTTTGCCTAATAGTGTCAAATTCCGCTCTCTCTCTTTAATGCATCGATCCAAATTGCTTTGGTTTTATCTACATTTATTTTAAGACCGGAGAGTTTATAAAATGTATCCAATGTCTTTAAAGCTGATCTGAGCGATGTCTCCGAACCGTCAAGGGTTAACTGCGTATCGTCTGCGTATTGACTAATTTTATATTCAGTTTTTCCTGTGGTAATGCCTTTGATATTGTTATTATGACGAATCATGATTCCCAAAATCTCAACACACGACAAAAATAAATATAGAGAAATTGGGTCATCTTGTCTACAACCACGACTGTTTTGAAAAAACGACGATAAGTGACCCTTTTGTATAACACAAGTTCTTATATCCTTATAAAAAGTGCGAATCCAGTTCCGAATTGATTTCCCGAAGTTGTATGCTTGTAAAACTTCGTCAATAAAAACCCACGAAACCGAGTCGAAGGCTTTCTCAAAATCTATTAATAAAAGTAGCTCGGGGATATCGTTATCTTTAGTTGTTAACATCAGATCATACACCAGGGGCCGGTTGTTCGAAGCGCTATTAGCGCTAATCTAGGATTAAATCTTTCTGATCCAAGGTTTAAATTTAATACTCCGATTAACCTGTTGTTCCAAGCGCGATTACCTTAATACCGCTATTAAATATCCCTAATACGCGATTAAATTTAATACACCTTCCGGGGGGTGTATTAACGACTATTAAATCGCTCGTGCACGATTAGCGAGACACGTGGGTGAGTTTTGGCGGAACCCGGAAGTGAAAAATTCTAGAGGCCTTTCTCTTATTATTTCGAAAGTATTTCACCAGTTTTAACACTAGGCATGCGAAATGGAAGCTAAAACGTCAATCCTTGAGTGTGTTCAAGTCTTGTGGACACGGGAACTGAAATTTTGCTGTTACAAACGATAGAACTTGACCCAGATTGATCCCTTCCAGCTTGAATCATGAAAGTCGAGTTGACAATGATCCTTCTCAACTTGAAAATAAATTGCCTACCTTCTAGTCTAAAATTATTTAAACTTCCTCTTCAGAAAAGATCGTCACAGTGGCCTTCGTTTGTGTGTAATCCTTCAAAATCCCTCGATAAACCAGTCGACAAAGACGAAAAGGACAAGTGGGCACGCTGTTGACATCGCTATGGCCTTGACCTTGGTTCATTTTAAGGGAAACAACTCGTTATATTTTCTTTATTAAGTACTTCGGACTGGTTTCTTCCCCTTATTTAAAGGATTGGCATTCTTACTGATTCAGCCAGACAGGTCATGAATGTTTAACCATTATTTAAATATTTGAGAGTTATAATACTCGAGAGTGTAAATTTTGAACAAATAATAGGAAACTACAAGCGGATATGAACTAAAATATATAATACAACCACTAGATTCTATGAAAAAAAACCGCATCTCCATCTTTTAAAATAATAAAAATTCACAGTTTGTTCTGAAAATAATTGAACATCAATATTAGTTTTAATTACTACTTGAAGTTGCATTAGAATTGGGAAATGCAAAGCAAATGGGCGTACAGAATGCAATGAACCAGTTGCCTAGCTTTTGAATAATTGTTTTCTTCTATTTCATGTGAAATATGATCAAGCACCAACTTGGAAGGACCTAGCAAGTGGTACAAAATGCCATTAATTAAAAAATATATATTTATCATTCAATATACATAGAAAATCTTTTCACCATCATAAGATGTAATTTACATGAAACGAAACAAAATTTCCACGGTAGAGAATATATTTCAACAAAATAGAAAATGTTCTACCTAGCCAGAAAATACTTTTCGTTGGAGTGAAAAATGTCTTTCACCTAATTAGAATTGAATGTTGCGAGCCACAGGAATATTCCACACCCTATACGGGATGCAGGGTGAGACTAATCTAGGATATCAAACATCATTATCTGGGGAAACTGGACTCGAATATCGACCATCTTCATCTTCATTCTGTGTGCATGGAGAAACTAGACTTGGATAGGAAGCATCTTCATAGTTCATACATGGCGCGACTGGACTAGCATTTCAAACATCTCCTTTCTGTATAGTTGGACTAGACTTTGATGTCAAACGGCATCTTTATTCTGTATGCATGGCAAAACTATATCTAGACGACCATCTTAGTATGGCACACATGGTGCGAATGGGCAAGGATTTCGAACAGCTTCATTCTTTTGATTATATAAACCAGACTTGAATATTAACAGTCTCCATACTGCATGTAAGCGTAGAGGAGACCTGAGTTTGAACATTTTCAAGTGTAATCATAATGGTACTGTAATTGTTATTCACTGATCGGCATTGGTATCTATATCATGATTCACCTATCTTAAAGTGTATATTTTTAAGATAGGTCTATAAAGTTTTTATTTTTGTTCTGGAATCATCTTTAAGTAAACCTGAGTTGATACCAAGTGTTGTCTTTCTCCACATTTTAAAGCTAGGGGAATCGAGATAGTATCAGCTAGAAGTGATACCAAACATCACAATTTTATTGTGGAATCTTGTGATAGTTTGACCTTGAACATCTACTCAAGACCACTCATGATCAGTTGGATTCTGATATCATGACCAGATACATATATGGGGTTATTTTGGAAAGACTTCTGTGTATGGAATTTGTTTACTAATGATTTCCTCAATTAGTTGAATTTTCTTGAAAAATAAGTACTGAACTGAGAAATCACATTTCACTTCTATCATATCTGTACGGTATGCTATAAGAAATTTTTTAACTCCATATTTGCTAACTTGAAAACGTTTCCGAAATCAAGGTAGTTTAACATATTTACAAGACAAATATTCTAATATTTTTATTCAATAATTCCTTTCAGGAGACCACAGTTTAGTAATGGAATATACAACATTACAATAACTAGCCAGCTACAGTTTTTAGAACAACCAAACAATTTTTCAAAGTATTCAAAATATTCCAACACATATTTGTGCACCTTTTTGGGCACCATATAATTTAAGAATTATCAATAATTAAAATAAGAAAATTTTTAAATTTTTGTTTTGCTGTGCACATGTAGCAGTAATTTTCAAGAGACTAACATGACTGAATGAAATTTTCCCTAAACATGCCAAATGTTTGTCCATGAAAATATGATCAAGCCCCATGCCTGCAATATGATTGCGGTGGCCATAACCAGAAGCATATGTGGTGGAAATTTGAGGAGGAGAGTTATCCACTAAGAGATATTACATGTAGCATCATACTTACTACTACATGTATTGCCTAAATTGACCTTAAACAATGGGTAGAGATTGCTTTATTGCTGTCAGTAAAATGAAATCAACAGAGTTGTGAGTTGATTTTGAGGTGAGTGACCAATAATGTACCTTCCCAGTCAGATAACGGAAGTATTGCCTTGTGAGAACGAGATGCTACACATCACTCCTGTGTGATAGAACAGTAGCTTTAGTAGGCCTACAGGATGGCCTATCTGCTTGATTTCGCCAATCATAATGGTGGACAATCTCCTTTAAGGTTGTTGTTGTGGTTATGTACCAGTATGGTAAGGTTTTTTGTCCTGAAATGTTGCAATATCTCAAAATAAACTTGCAATAGAGATCTGATACCTTATGTAATCAATATCTAATGTTGAGAGGCTTATTATATATGGTTGCTTTGTGAAATATTTCTGTGAAAAATATTTTCAAAAATGTCAAATTTGCATATACGACTTAATATTATTTTAAGGGTCTTTTATTGTGGGATGTTGTTGTTGTAACATGATTTGTCTCTCCAGAAGTATCATTATGAACAAGTCAAAACAACCTGAAAATTGTTGCACATATTCTTCAGGTTATCTTGAAACAATATACTAATCCAAATCGGTGAAAACATCTGATAAGAAATAATTTGGGACATTTTTAACTTTTAAATTTTGGTACACAAGAGGTCATTTTGGATAAAAAAATGTATTCAAATGAGTATAGATTACAGCAAAACAGAATGAGCTTTTCTGGATATATCTGTTTGCGATAATTTCTGAGATATCAAGTCCAGTAATTTAAGAATTATGAATTGTGTCATCCTCATCACCTTGGCATGCCTCAATGTATAGACATGATTATATCAAACTGCATATATTTAAAATGATGCCAAACAAGGCATTCTGGGTAGTTCTTACTGAATTGAAATTTTGAAATAAACAATTCTGTCAAATACATGTATACAAAAAATTTACAAAGATAAATGACGTGCTAAAATGATTCTTATCAGATAGCTTCACCAGATTTTCATTAATATTCAATGAAGACGACCTAAAGTATTTGTGTGTGTAAAAGTTTAGCTTGCTGTGATTTGTTAATTTCGGATATTTTTAGGAGGAGACAAATATTGTAACAACAACATCCCACAATAACTGACCCTTAATCAAAACAGCCGGAATTATATTTATGTGAAGTTACAGCTCTCTGTGATCAGGTTGGAGATGAACTTTAATCAAGCTTTGTAGCCTGATTAAGCTAATGGCTCAGTCAAACTATTCACAGCGTTTGTACACTACCTTGAAAATGAGAAAATTATGCTGAATACCTTGAAAACGGGAATTCCTGTCCTTGTTGTCAATTCATTTGTCAAGTTGTAGCTCAAACTTGTGCTGTCCTTTGCCGTTGGGTGGTAAACTTAATCCCACCATAGCAATATATATATTGATCATCCAAGAGGTAATTCCAAGTCTATTCAAGATGTGCAAACAATAACCTTTGTCAAGGTAAAAAAAAATAAAAAATTTATCTGCATAGCCTCAGTGACACTTGAACTTATATGCCTTGAAAACAGGATATATTACCTTGAAAAGGCCTTGAAAATTGGAAGAGTCAAGGTGTACAAACTCTGTATTCAGTAACAAAAGAATATGTTGTATTTTCAATTATATATTGTTATTTGACAACATATACACGTATGTGTATTACCGTACTAGAGATTTCAGATTCAGTGGAGTGTATATACAGCACGTACGGAATCAACAAATTTGATTATACATGTTGGTGAAGATGACAGTGTATGTGCCGCGCAACTGGTGATTAATCTGCATGGAGTGACCACTTCAGAACTTATTGTTTCAGATATCACAGTTCCACTGACTTATCTCTTGATTTCCATTGATGTAGTGTATATTTAAGACAAAATTTGAATGAATATGTGTTTGTTTTCTGTCTCCGGTTTTGTAACAGACCATGGTATCATCCAAGGACCACCCAAGTCCATTCTGGGCCTAAAATACTGTCAGCTCAGACTAGCATGAATATCATAGCCTAGGCTACTTGCCAATGACACATTGCCTTAAAAATCATATGGAACCTCTCATATGGTTTATCACCGAATAGAGTATCAACTCCGAGAACATGTCTTGGATATCTCCATGTTATTAATTACATATTCTAAGAAAAAGAAGTAAAACATACTGGTTGTTATCCTATATATATGGAATGCTATATTATATAAATATATACATGTAGGGTCTACTTTATAATTGGGTAGAGATATGGGCCTATCCATGGTTTCTATGTTTTTTGCCTGATCAGGTAAAAAAATCGCCCTGTTGCCCCAAAAA
>JAVTVY010019457.1:0-70956 GCA_036873755.1 Hanleya hanleyi | reverse complement strand
ACCTTCAACCCAAATCACTTATATGTATATATTTTCTGAAAGAGCATGATGAAACTATTATTTTAAGATATAACACTGCTATGTTATAGAAAAATTTAACTCGAACATTCTTCTCCATGCTTGCTTCATTTTTCCTAGAAAACCCCTTACAAATGTCGAAAAATGGTCAAATTCGGCTCAATTTCCAGAAAAATCTGTAAGAGCGATTTCAATTAAACTTCTTACTCACGTTCCCTGGTCCGGTCTCAACTTAAAAAGGCAAAAAAAAAGGGGGTGAAAACCTAACCGTTTTTTGTCAGATTTTCTTCCCGTAAATGAGTCCGATTTTTAGGCACACCCAAGGGGCATAACTGAGGCAGGACAAACTTTACTCCATGATCCCGATCAGCGTGTAGACGAAGCCAGCACTCGATTTGTACGTACTCGTTTGCAACGTTGATAATGCTGAACAGGATGGCATTATAGATATAAGCTATTAAGAAGACAAGAAGAATTATGATGTACCAGAACAAGGGCAGTCTATCGTATTATGAAATTAGAGAGGGCCATTACTACGAAACTGTGGAGGCCCACCTTAAGGGGCAGGATGTTTTTTACGAAATTAATTATTCACATGTATCGTAATCTCAGAGTGTTTGCGAGTATGGCGGTATACAACACTTGCCAGTTATACATATTATTTTGGGAAATCCGACCGATAACTTTCCCTCTACCCCATCTTTGTTTTGATCAATTTTGCCAATTCTAGCAGGATTTTCGAGAACAAAACTCAAAATTAACCTATTTCTTCTTAATAATGGTCATCCATTCGGCAATATTAAGGCCGTGGTTACTTTTCCGCTTTCCAATGATAGCAGAAACGCGGGAAAATGCAAATAAGCGATGTAACCAAGTCAAATTATTGGTGATTTTGCACTCAATTTTCTCTTAGAAACATGGGAAATACTTCAGAAACTTGAGAAATAATTTGTAAAACCATAATAATATACATCCATTCCATCCTTTATGGACTGTAAATGGGTTCTCTTGTAAAGAAAATTTACACTAGCAAATTTATATCATTCTGATAGGACCTCGTTCTGCCATAATATCCACCGAAATCTCATTCCAGGGGAGATAACTCCTGTATGGAATACAGTATGCAATAACCTCAATAGTATACTAATGGACACACTGTGGATTATTTTAATCGAACTCCTGGTCTTCTTTCCACCTGCTTCCAAAAATAGCGCTTCAGGTATAACTGACCAGTTAAAATTAAACAATCTGGCGTAATGATACATCTCCGCTCCGTAACGGAGTCTACATTAGATAATGCATAGACTCCACTATTATGCCCTTAAGGGTGCACTCGGAGATTCTTTTTTATTCGGCATGGAATAGACTATGGTTCGTTTTTCGGCCACCAGTTGTCGCAAAACCTTCAACCCAAATCACTTATATGTATATATTTTCTGAAAGAGCATGATGAAACTATTATTTTAAGATATAACACTGCTATGTTATAGAAAAATTTAACTCGAACATTCTCCTCCATGCTTGCTTCATTTTTCCTAGAAAACCCCTTAAAATGTCGAAAAATGGTCAAATTCGGCTCAATTTCCAGAAAAATCTGTAAGAGCGATTTCAATTAAACTTCTTACTCACGTTCCCTGGTCCGGTCTCAACTTAAAAAGGCAAAAAAAAGGGGGTGTCAACCTAACCGTTTTTTGTCAGATTTTCTTCCCGTAAATGAGTCCCGATTTTTAGGCACACCCAAGGGGCATAACTGAGGCAGGACAAACTTTACTCCATGATCCCGATCAGCGTGTAGACGAAGCCAGCACTCGATTTGTACGTACTCGTTTGCAGCGTTGATAATGCTGAACAGGATGGCATTATAGATATAAGCTATTAAGAAGACAAGAAGAATTATGATGTAGCAGAACAAGGGCAGTCTATCGTATTATGAAATTAGAGAGGGGCCATTACTACGAAACTGCGGAGGGCCACCTTAACCTGCAAAAACTCGCCAGTCGCCACGCGCCGTAAAACACGGCGAGTTTCGCTCTATCTCTTAACCTGGAAAAACTCGCCGCGCGCCATCGCCGGACAAACCACGGCGCGCGGCGACTGGCGACTTTTGACTTCTGGAATTCTCAGGACTTTTTCTCAAGTGCGCATGCCCGAGGAGCATCAATTATGCAGTTGCAATATCATAAATCACAGTCGCGATCTCATCGAATTTGAGGAAGTAAAAAAAATATGGAAACTGTTGAAAGAAATACGTCTTTTCATCTTTAAAAATAGGGTCTTGATAGTTTGTAGGGTTTGTGATACAGGAAATATCAACCCAACAAAGAGCCGCTCTATGGATTAAAACAGCAATAAAGGATCTCTTATACAAAGATATCGCCTGTTTTTCACATAAAACTTACGAAGAGAGAAATTCAATCATCCAGAGAAAATGTTAGCATTTTTTCTTACTTTTTTAATCAATATGACGATGGCGCTCTATTCGCTTTCTTAATATTTCATACAGCATATTAGTTGACGTTGCTTTTATCTTGTAAAACAAAATTCCCGCGTCGAGTGCTTTATTGTATCTTAAATAAAGAACAATTTCAAAGCGATTCATTCTGAATTGAAAACGATATGCTGTTAAATAAATATATATAGGCACTTATATAAAAAAAAGATTAAAAAAACGATTGAAAATGTTGTCTTGGTGTCAACTTTTTAAAATATACCAGCAGATAATAACGAGAGTATGCAAGTTCTGCACAGAAACGGATATCTCCCGTTTATTTTAATAAAGAAATAATTGCACATTTGACAAAATTAGATTGCCCTATATATGCGTATTGCATTAAAAAGAAACTTATATTAATTATTACAGATAGCTTACATCTTCAAAATTAGTCACATAGCATCAGATGTAGCTGGAGAGTTCATTCATTAGAAATTATGTATATTTATGCACGAGGAAGAGATTTAAAATTAAATTAAATGACAGCATGTTTCGAACAAAATATTCCGATAATTGATGCTCCCCGGGCATGCGCACTTGAGAAAAAGTCCTGAGAATTCCAGAAGTCAAAAGTCGCCAGTCGCCGCGCGCCGTGGTTCATCCGGCGAGTGGCGCGCGGCGAGTTTTTCCAGGTTAAGAGATAGAGCGAAACTCGCCGTGTTTTACGGCGGGTGGCGACTGGCGAGTTTTTGCAGGTTAAGAGATAGCAGAAAGTCGCCGCGCGCCGGAGAGGTCCACGGCGCGTGGCGAGTGGCGAGTTTCTAAAAGTCGCCACGCGACACAAACTTGGCCCAAATAGAACACCATATAAAACACAGTGTGAGAGAATTGACGCCACTGGAATGCCAGTCAATGCCGGTGTCACATTTGTACATCTTTATTGTTCTGCTGACTTTCTGACATTTCAAGCGCCACAGGTATCCGGTAACATTTTGTAGCCAAAATGATCACAGCCCAGTAAAATTACGCACATTAATCTGCACATAAAATTTTCCTGATGAAATTCCAAGGAAATCTATTCAAAATCAAAGTAAATCTCTAATCTCCAATACCTCGCTGTTATCCAGAACCTTTTGGCTCGAGGATCGAGTTTGTCGGCCTGACGAATCTGCTATGCTTGAGCCATTCGTTTCAAGATTCAATCTTATTCGCGCTGGGATTTCAGTGTGTTGTAACAGTAGACATAACAGACCTGCATGACGAGAATTCGTGACGTGCTGAACCAATCACAGTAAACGAGATATAATATCAAGGAATATTATATCTGACCTTAACGAGCTAGCCCACAGTACTTAAACACGGTACCACGTGGACCAACTATATTTCAGTCATATCACGACGTTGGGTCCTATTCCTTTTCACACCCGGGAACCACACGGGTGGGGCGTGGACCAATATAGTACACACTATCCAAATATGGCATCATTTCCAAAGTGTGTGTGTGGTAAAGGTAAACATCAAAGGTTTTACTGCTGCCGAAAAGTCTGGCTTTAATTGTTAGGCGGTAGCAACATTCGAATGTATGACATGAACATACGTAGAAATGCTATCGGTATATATTAGCGTGTGTCCGAAATAATCACAGTCGATTGGCTAGACAAACACCATATCTGGACAATCACAAGCCTGGAACTAAGACACACCTTAAGCAGGGAGGAATTTGTTGCATTGGGGCCTTGAAGTGTCCCCACCAGAAATTAGAAATCATATTTTTCCCCTGAATTGCCGCCGATTTTATTTGTTTTCAAATATGTTAGGCCGTTTCTAATCTGATTTTCTTAAGAAAAACAAAAAAAGCATGCACAAGAAAACTTTAGTTTGATCTTGCGCCGAATCCGCAGACTTGCCTCTCGTGTACTCACATGAAACGGACATGTCTGGTGTCTGCTGTTTTCAGGTCAAATGGTTGAAAATAGTTATTAGCTCGTTTAAATGGAAGGGACATGTGACTTAATGCTTGGGGAAGCTGACATCGGGCGAAATACACGGCGAACGAAGTCAGTCTGCCAAAGGTAATTATGTAATGAAATGTAGAATTCCCACACCTCGGTAAGATGGGCGTTAGAAAATATCAAAAGATTGTGCCATGCGAAGATAATATCCGTAAACTAAATTAGGGTTACCATAATTAAGTTTATGTGAGGATCAACAAGGTCGCTTTCTTATGTTGACATGATTATAGTTTTATTGTAACTGTTGATTGTGAGTTATCGCCCTTATATTAGACTCCAACTTTGTAACATGAGGTCGGTCCTCGGCTACCTGGAATTTGTTTCTGGAAAATGTCAGTGATGGATTTGGTTTCTCCAGTTTGCTACAAAAATGTAGGGAACGTCACGTTTAAGTTTTTCCAGTCCCACAGATTCGGACAATCTGGGTCACGAGGTCGCGCCGAACGTGGGTGTCGTTGAACAGTCGAAATCTGGCCCCTGACTCATGACAATCACTGAGGACCTGTTGGCCTTTCGGATCCATACATCAAGGACCCGACTGGTGTTACGAATGTGTAATGACTACACTAGTAGACACTCTTTGCAAGATATGCTGGGATGCGTTGTTGGATGAAGCGTGGGATGTCCCCTGCATATCCGTAAACTGGGTGAGTTCGTCGGGTGGTTCAAAATCAAATGGGCAGGGGTCCACATTTATCATGGTTTTGTGCGAATTCAACTCACTCGTTACTGTGTCGCAATTTATATTTAGCCTAAATTCCAGTCAATTTTATCAATGTTATTAGCTTGGATGCTAGCCCTTATACGGTTATCACTGATTATCAGCCTATAGGCCCTACTTGTGAATCACAAGGTGATCACATTAGTCTGAAATTATTTCCATATTTTGGTTATGTATAATGAAATTTAGTAAATAAGAAATTAATTTGTAAACATTTGAATTTTCATAGTGTCCTATAATTGTACAATTCACCGTACTATCATTACTATTGATGCTGTTTTAGAATCAAACTGTTTGATAGAATTTATACACTCTTCAGACTTCTCCTTTTCATACTTTAAATCTCGTGTCAGAGTGTGTACTATTAATATGCTTATGGAGACTTTCATTAAAAGCTGCACCTTGATGGACCATCAGTTGTTGACATAAATTCCAATGGTAAGCATGGAAAGTCATTGAACTATACTCACAGTGCTGGTGTGCACTATAAGCATGCATTATGCAACATTCCAATTCGAGCATGCACTTGAGTACATATCGGTCTATTTCTCACACTTAGTGGCCATGTTCATCATACTACTGCTTGTTAAAGTGAACGTAAAGGCTGAGGCAACATGCACTCTGTGGGAAAGAGCTACATTGAAATACTGAAATAGCAGCAACAAATATTTTTGGGGATTTTTTTGCACCGAGTACGAACGAAATTATCTCTTATTGTATTATTGTTCCCGGCTGCCGCCATGCTGGCTATCTCACTCAGAGCAGTGACGTTGTATCACTTTGGAGCTCTTTATTCGTGGAGTTAGAAAGCGCAGAAAGCATGTAAACATAGCGACGCACGAAGAGGCTAGCCTGACTTCAAGTTCTGACGAAGAGACATATGAAGGTTTACAGGGTTACCAGTTTGAACCAAAACGCTCCGATGTCGACGAAAGTAGTGAGTAGTTCATCGAACGTTTCAGGTCAGTAAACACTTGCTGGAGACACGTAACACAATCAAAACACGCTTGAAACAGCCGAGCTCTCCACCACCGCAATTACAATTCGTGCTACAGCGATGCCAAAACAAAGTGATACTACGTCACAGGAAAATATCACGTGCTCCGTACAAGCGTTTTCATTGGCGCAAGGCTAATCAATAAACTGATATGGCCGACTCCAGTCGCTCGTTGCATCAGTCAATAATTCCCGTGTTTGGAATTTTTTTTTGGAAGGGAAAAAATCACAAAAAATATTTGTTGCTGCCAAATGATACTTTTAATATAGTTCTTCCACACAGTGCGTGTGTTGTCGCAGCCTTTACGTTCACTTTAACATCGATTGATTGGGCTGATATATCAGTTGAGCGATTTGCGACAGACCCTAAGACATTTGTCATAATTTTGGGAATTGACTTTTCATGATTTTTTTTTATTTTAATAAAATTAATCACTGCAATGTTTTTGGAAGAGAAATGGTCTTCCAGTGGAAGCAGTTATTATCATAATATACATGGTTTCTAAACCAAGGGTAGGTTGCCCATTAGCCTTTGTTCACTATTTATAATTATGAATTGTCATGCACTTATACATGGCAAATTCGGTGCTTTGTGAGCTCTAAATTTCTATTCTTAAAATATCTAAGAGACTAATTTCAAAATCATGGTGAGTGGCTGTGAATTTGTTAAAAACTTAGCTAAATTCAACTTACATGAAGATATTTGTGAGAATTTGCACACTTTTAAACTGAAGCACCTAAAATTTCAGAGGCATTTCTGGCATGGCATATTTTAATTGATTGCGATTACAGGGGAGGTTGACCCCATTTGCTAATGTACATTGTACACAGCTAATTGTAATTGCTGGGGAGGTTGACCCCATTTGTCACTATTTGTTCAAGGGGAGGTTGACCCCTTGCAGGTATGGAAATAAGGGACAGTGATCAGCAATAACTAATCAAATTTGGACACTAACCAATCCAAATTCCATAGTGATAAAACATGGATAAATATTTTGCTGATCAAATTCAAAGCTTTTAATAATGATCTCTGATCAAATTATTTTCCCTTATCTCCAACCCTGCCTTGGCCACTGTACATTGTACAACATGGCTATTTTACAGGGGAGATTGGCCCCGTGTTACCATGATACATAGTGACTGTACCTGGTATGATTTAGTGACTGTGATTCCTGGGGAGGTTGACCCCAGTGTAATTGCAGGGGAGGTTGACCCCATTTGTCACTATTTATTACAGGGGAGGTTGACCCCTTTTGCCATTGCACTGTATGAATCGATAAGACACTTGGGCACGTTGACCCTATTGTTTGTGATTTCATGTTTTAACACAATTTTGTGAAATCCTATCCTATCCTATCCTATCAAATCTAAAACTTCCTTATGTAACCTTTTCACATATGTGAACAGGCAACCCTAGAAAATATTGTGGGTGGCCTTATATTATGATCTGATTTTTTCACAGTATATGACATTTATTCAGTTTATATGAGGAAGACCCAATTTGTCACAGTGTTGACACAATTTGCTGCTCTTAGGTTGACCCTTATTTGTCACACTCATAGTAGTGCCACTTGTGGTTGTAAATACGGGAGGTTGACCCACTTGCTACACTCAGAGTAGTGACTCTCATTCATAGCTGTTTTAAATACAGAAGGTCCAGGGCCTGAACATACAGATTGTTTCTCAAGTGCTCTGTATCTACATTGTCTAGTTACCATTTAGACATTACTGTTCAATCCTGAATTCATGAATCCAGGACATCAGGAAATGAATCGCATGCCCAGAATGTGGATACTGCGTTATATCTCTATAATTACAGATCCTGTTGTGTCTGCGGACGATTTTGGATGTTGGGAAGCCCAGGTGATTTTTTATCCCATTCCGCTGTCCAGTCACTCCTATCCTGTTTTGGACCCTCTGCTCCATTGTATATTCATGAGATGGAGACCTATCATCGACTGGAATATCCATCATTCCTTCTTCATCAACTCCAGAATAGTCCATCAAGCTAGAGTCCTGCTGCTTTTGCTGACTTACCTGTTCTACCAAGTGGTATACATATTACCAACGTTAACATGGATTTTTACGAGCCAGAATTTACCAACGATTTTGTATGCTCTATCTATCATCACTCAGATACACTGTGCATCACCGCCTACGTGTATCTCTGAAATCCAGCTGTATCACAGTGACTCGAACTGAATTTACTTGGTGTATATATATTTAGTGTATGATCAGGGTCATAATACATTCTCATGAGGTCAGCATTGACTGCTCACATTTCAGTATACATGAACAAACTAAGCTTGTCAGAAAGCCAGTTATATCATCGTTATAATACATTCTGCTGCGCAGGAGGTCAGCATTGACTGCTCACAATTCAGTAGACATGAACATACAACTTGTCAGAAATCCAGCTATAGCATACTGACTTGAACTGAATTTACTTGGTGACTGTTTATATTTAGTGTGCGACCATGGCCATAATACATTCTACTTCTCATGAGGTCAGCATTGACTGCTCATCAATTCAGTATACATGAACATACAAAGCTTGTCAAAAATCCAGTTATATCATAGTGACTTGAACTGAATTTACTTGGTGTATATAATTAGTGTGTGATTATGGTCATAATACATTCTATTTCTCATGAGGTCAGCATTGACTGCTCACATTTCAGTATAGATAAACATTAAGCTTGTCAGAAATCCAGCTGTACCAGGCATAGTGACTTGAACTGAATTTACTTTGTGTATATATGTATGGTCGTAATACATTCTACTTTTCAGGAGGCCCGCATTGACTGCTCTAATTTCAGTACATATAATTGACTTGTTCCTTTCTATTCATATTGTAGGAGAAGTGTGAAACCATCACCTATGTTTTGTCTCAACATCATATTCAGATGGCCTCCATTATACTCGAGCAGGGTCTATAAATATTTAAGAAAATTTCAAATTTTTTTTTATATCTAACATATGAACTTGGACAGGATAGCAACTTTTGATCTGACAGAACCAGATTTTGATCAGATATATCTCATATCTGACCGCTACTTCAGACCCTGCTGGAGTGTGATTTACAGTGTAATCTCTCTATAACTCTTGTCATTGGGGACTGCACTGGCACTTTTATATTTTCAGACCAGACCTCTAGAAGGGTTGAAATGATATGTGCCTAGACTCTAGTTGTTTTGGTTGAGTCAGGTGCTCTTGTTCTTGCATTGATGAGACAGCTTTCCTTACAGGAGTAACTAGTACTTAACTTTTTATTTTTTTCTTCCAATTCTATACAGGTATGTCCATGACCAGGTTTGACAACACAACAGACAGCATTGTGCAGAACTTTCTTCAGCCTGAATTTCCTCTGAAGCTGCCAGCATGTTTGATATTGTCTATATTACTGTTCAGAGTCTTGAGATAAGCCAATTCAACATGTTCAAATTCTCAGTCAATTCCCAGAGTTTGGTCGAACTTTATTCTTTGAGCATAGGCGAGATACGTTTTTTCATCAGACATATCTGATCATGCTGCTATTTCAGACCCTGTTAGTTTCTTATTCCATTGTGATTTCATACTCACAGACAGAAATGGTTGCCTGCTCTCAGCATCTCTATGCTTGCTGATCCTGTGTTAACTCCTTTCCTTTAATTATTACTTCCAGGTTTTTCTCAGTGAGCTTTCTATTATTAATGTAGGTGATCCCAAAGATTGTTCTCTCTGTAGTGCAATGTGACAGAGGGTTGAGGGGCGCCTGTGACATGTCTGTACATATCATCTGCAGCTTAATTTGGTGGAATCACTGGTCCTTCTGATATACTGTATCCCAGGTTATTATATTGTATTAGTTTGTTTCTAAGTTTTTTTTTTGTGTGTTACTTTATAGACCACCAGTCTGTTTGCAGTAGCAGTGCTTTCCATGGGGAAGCGTAAATATGGACGTTGTAAAACACTTTTATCTTTAAGAATTCCTCATGCATTGTCTATTTCAGAGAGGAAATCCTACCTCATCCTATCTCATCCTATCTCATCCTATCATCCCCAGGCTTGTGAATCCAGTACTAAATATCATTACTATCACTTTCAGGTCTTTTACCAGTGAGCTCCATCACACACAGATACTGGTATATGTGAATTCCTGTATTATGTATTATACAACAATCATATTGACTTCCTTTTGTCAACTTTATTTCAAAGATTATTCTTGAGAAAGTGAGGCTTAATCCTAACCTTCCCTTGGACAATTGACAACCTTGAGGATCTTCATTGTTTTTATCCGCCATACAATTTAACTGGCTGGCAGTTCAATGTTTTGTGGGGGAATGTCTGAGAAGGATATTACTCATTTTTAGGAGGGTAACCGGGACTCTTCCAGTGCCAGTTGTTTTCTTTAATTGAAATAAATAAAGAAAAGAAATGAAATAAAAAAAATTCCTGACAGGCCCATGAACCTTTCTCGTGCTATATATTTATTGTATTGATATGGTTCTTCACTATATGACAGGTATTTTATGCTGCCCTGAATGGTATTTGTTCTTCCAGTACCGTACTTGGCTGATGTGGATTTCTGTGCCCCTACCTTCAGGCACACTTATGCATATTTCTTTCATTTTCAGTCTAAGATTGGTAAGGTAATATTCCACCATCCATGGACGCATAGTAATAGATTGCCCATGTTTTTTCATGCTATCTTTTATTGATTTACATGCTAATTTGGGAAATAAGTTCCCTTTATATTTGTTTGAGTCAATCTGTCTTGCTATACACCCTGTGCAAAATAAACTACATGTACCTGATTGTATTATTTCATGCAATTGCAGTCTTGATATAGTTGGCTGCTATATTACCATTGATTTGCTCATGAAGATGTAAACATTTGTAGTCAAAGTCATTACTTCAGTTAGCGCTAGCCAGTTGCTGCCATTCTCAGGTTATCAAACCAACTATTAAGAGGCCAGTGATATCTACTCATCCTACTGTTTTGTGTTAAATACTGTAAGGGCTAGGTCAGAGACTTCGGTTGGGTGATAACTGTTCCATCTTTTACTCCACTGTTATCTGTGGCCCTTTATGCTCCCCACCTTTGCTGGTATAACAACATTTACATTATTTGCTAATTGGGGGCATGTTCTATCACTGCATTTGGTAACACATAATTCACATAATTCATATGTGTTCTCCATGCCCCTGCTATTTTATCATTTGTCATTTGAATTAATGATTTGTCATTTGAATTAATGATTATAACCATTGTCATTTGAATAAATGACCTAACCAGATTTCTGGGTATTGTGTTTGTCTTTCCCAGCAAACTGAGCTCATTCTCTGACCTAGTCTATCTCGAGCATAAAAGGAAATTAGGGTTACCATAATTAAGTTTATGTGAGGATCAACAAGGTCGCTTTCTTATGTTGACATGATTATAGTTTTATTGTAACTGTTGATTGTGAGTTATCGCCCTTATATTAGACTCCAACTTTGTAACATGAGGTCGGTCCTCGGCTACCTGGAACTTGTTTCTGGAAAATGTCAGTGATGGATTTGGTTTCTCCAGTTTGCTACAGAAAAACCCTCCCTACCCTCCCTCAATTCTCTGTCTTGTGACATTTTGTAACAGGAAGCCCTTTATGCTCCCCACCTTTGCTGGTATAACAACATTTACATTATTTGCTAATTGGGGGCATGTTCTATCACTGCATTTGGTAACACATAATTCACATAATTCACATAATTCATATGTGTTCTCCATGCCCCTGCTATTTTATCATTTGTCATTTGAATTAATGATTTGTCATTTGAATTAATGATTATAACCATTGTCATTTGAATAAATGACCTAACCAGATTTCTGGGTATTGTGTTTGTCTTTCCCAGCAAACTGAGCTCATTCTCTGACCTAGTCTATCTCGAGCATAAATGTCAATTATTGTCAAAGTCAAAAGGCAGAACTTGTCGTGATTGGCTTATTCGTACAATATCGGCGAACATTTGGCACGAACCTGTCCAATAAATAGTTAATGTTGCCCGGATGAACACCTACAGCTGCAATTGGCTCTTCCGACCCACTCTGGATCTAAGGCACCGCGAACTTCACCCTTGATTCCCGAGGGTCGAAGTGTCATGGAGAGGTACTACCAAGCGACCAATTCACCCTTGTTCTCATCATCGCTATGAATTTCCGGACGGAATTCGTTGTCTTCAGAAAACCGCAACGCGAACGACAATGCGACCACGGTAATGCGGCGATTTCGGGGCATCTTCTTCTGGGTATATGCAACTAATCTGCCCTCTCAGAAAGCATGTGTTTGGCTGTGGTTACGCCGCTTTTATGTCCGGGAACGGTAAGAAAATCGCTCCTGGACCGATTCCAGACCGTGTTAACGCGTTGACGTTGCCGTGCCGTGCGTATGTGTAACACCCCAGTTCATTTTCATATGACCGATTTCTATGCCGTCGCCGCATTATCGTGGTCTCATTGTCGTTGCCGAAAAAAACGGATGAATGTGTACAAAGCTTTATACAAGTGACTGGAAATGACTGTATGAAATTTTTCATTTCCTTTCACTTCGATCAGATGGATGGCAAGGTCGACATGAAGTGATCTACTTTGATTGTTTGTCAGACTGCCCGAGATTCTTTTGGTGTGATTTTGAAATTATGGCTCCTGTAGCCAACTTTTCCAGAACTCGAATTTGACTCCAAGCTTTTCACTTTCAAAACCTAGGGAACCATGAGTTTCCGTTGTGTGTTTCGCAGTCTCTTCTGAACACATGAACTGTGCTCCTCAGTAAGAACATGCAAACATAGACAAATCTCTGCCTTTCATGGTCACCTGAAACAATGAATTTGATGAATAGAATCCAAATATACGAGCAAAATGCAGGATATAAATTGAAGGGAAGCACCAATAACTCTACTGTCTTTTAAAGGATGATTACCAGGGGGGGGGGGGGCACAAGCATGTTTGTGCCCCCCCAGATTTTGTACAGTTTGATGATAATAAATTTAAATCAGATATTCATGCAATTCATAATTGGTACTTCTGTTAGTTGCCAGTGGGACGGCGCATGATGTGTGAAGTAGAAAAGCTACTTCGCATTTACTTGACGATTTCAGTAACGACAGCAACGGCAGAGCGTTCCTTCTCTACGCTGAGACGCATCAAGACTTACCAACGCTCGAGCATGACCCAACAGCGCCTAAACAACGTAGTTCTACTGCAAATCCACAGGGACATGACAGAGCAGTTGGACTTGAAAGGGGTCGCGAAGTTATTTGCATCTGTAAATGAACGACGGGTCAATTTTTTTTAAAAGTTTGACTGATTCAGATCGAATTTGCACTGCTGGAAATTTGGACGAGTTGTTTATTTGACGGAAATGAAGACGGATTAATATTCCTGTGTGTGTGTTAGCAGTTTTTTATTATTTTTTTTTAACCAAACTAGTATTGAAACAGTTGAAATATCTGAGAAAATATATGCGTTTTATTTGTCGGAAATCGCTCAAAACGCCCCTACGGCCGTCTGGAACCCCGGAGCTTCCTGGAAATTTGGACGAGCCGTTTATTTGACGGAAATGAAGACGGAATAATATTCCTGTGTGTGTGTTAGCAGTTTTTTATTATTTTTTTTTTACCAAACTAGTATTAAAACAGTTGAAATATCTGAGAAAATATATGCGTTTTATTTCTCGGAAATCGCTCAAAACGCTCCTACGGCCGTCTAGAACCCCGGAGCTTCCAGAGCTGGACCCTCGCCTAAAGTGCTGGGATAGTGCCCCCCCAGTCAGAACTATCTTCCGACGCCACTGAATGTTACCGAAAATACCTTATAGTAGTGGAGTCCCAATGTTTTGGAGGGTGCTGTGGAAAGTTCGGATGATAATCTACCACTGTATAGCTCTGTGTGGTAGAAGTTCCGTAATTTTACTGGTTTCCGAGCCGATATTAGGCACTGAAATTGCTTCGTAGAACATTTTTTGTCAAGTTTTGATGGATTATCCAAAAACTATCCACCAAATACCCTTGGGAAGGAAAGTAAACGCCAGATGGGAGCTTCAACTCAAGATCTTCCGTCAAAAGTGCAAACGTTTCAACCTCGCCACCAGGGGTCGCTCTCCGCTGGAAAATTGGCCGCTCCGACGAACCCCTGGGACGACGGTCGCTGAAAGTGGGTCCCATAATACATTGAAAAATTCTTTCACGTGGCCCCTTCCGGTTCCATTGGAACATATCCTATTCCTTATAAAACGTCAGTCATGAGTCATCTTAATGGCCAGTGTCATAACGTCATGACGTCAGAATAGGAAATGTTTCGCAAGAATGCATAAAGAGTTCTGTTAGGCTACGTCATCTTTCAGACGCGCTCGTAACATCCATGACGTCGGGGCGTTGGCTTAATCTCCACAGATACGCTCTCGTTATGTTCTAAATTCTAGGGTTTTGTGTGCTATCCAATGACCGATCGTACCTCTGAGCGCCGTCCCAGAGCCTAGTAGGGAGGACAGTACCGGATAGCTCTGATTTCGAGATTGCAAACGTTTTCGCTTAAAAAGTAAGAAAAAACTCCATTTTCTGGAGACACCTCTACGTTGTGTGAAATGAAGCACGCGACCGGAAGATGACGAGACGAATCGCGCCGCATCTCTTACAAGACAGTGAAAATTGGAGATTATTACATCTGAAAGGGGCATAACTCCATAAGCTGAGGCGAGAAATCCTTTGTTGGTTTGTAGAATACAACAATATAAATAAGTTTCCAAAATATAGTAGCTATACCAAACACAGTTCTGCAGATATAGTTGGTTACATTCAGGCATATAGGACAGAAATAGAAATTAATATATCAGCAAGGGGCATAACTCTGTAAAGTATGGGCCACTTTCGATAGGCGTCTGACTTAGCACTACTGTAAAATAAGAACCGGGACGAATAAGCTGTACTGAACACGGATCTGCAGATATAACTTGTACATTCAACTACAGATAACAAAATCGAAGATTATTACATCCGAAAGGGGCATAACTCCATAAGCCGAGGCGAGTAATCCTTTGTTGGCTTGTAGAATACAACAATATAAATAAGTTTCCAAAATATAGTAGCTTTACCAAACACAGTTCTGCAGATATAGTTGGTTATATTCAGGCATATAGGACAGAAATAGAAATTAATATATCTGTAAAGGGGCAGAACTCTGTAAAATATGGGCCGAGGGAAGCCACTTTCAATAGGCGTCTGACTTAGCACTAGATAAATAAGTGTTGAAAATTTGGTGGTTGTATCTCAAGCGGTTTTGCCTAAAATGCGTTAACGGACGGGCGTACATGGCAACGACAATACCCTGAGGCCAAAATGGCCGAGGGGTAAAAATCAGATTTTTATGAATTTCATGATTTTGGGGGTCAGTGACCTTGACATTCGGCCTTGAACTACATTTTGTTACGCGACACATGTCCCCTAATATATCTACTGACATAAAAAAAAATTGTTTAAGGATTTCTCAATTCTGGGGTCAGTGATCTCGACTATTGACCTGGACCTAAATTTTGGTACATGACAAACCGTATCCCCGTAATTTCTCGATCGATACAAAAAATCCTGATTTTTAACAATTTCAAGATTTCGGGGTCACCGTGACCTTGACCTACATTTTGGACACGTTATTTTTAATAATTTCCTGCTGTTGGGATAACAGTGACCTTTGACCTTTACCTACTTTTTGGTATGCGACACATTTCCCCCTATTGAATCCACACAAAGAATTAATATCTTAAATGATTTCCTGATTTTTAGGTCACACCAACCTTTGACCTTGATTCTGGGGTCACAGTGACCTTGACTATTGACCTGGATCTAAATTTAGGTACATGATAAAACGGCTCCCCGTAATTTCTCCATGGACTAAAAAAATGATTAACAATTTCACGATTTTGGGGTCACATAGACCGTGACCTACATTTTGGCAAGTGACACAGTGTCCCCCGAATGTATCTACGGACACCAAAAGAATGTTACCTTTAATAATTCCCCGATTTTGGGGTCACAGTGACCTTTGACCTTGACCTATTTTCTGGTATGTATACGGGTCATTCTCACAGAAAGGCACATTTTCACTTGGGGAAATATGTCAAAATCAACATCACCAATGACTACAGAATTTGATTTCAACAGATTCTCCATTGACAAAACTCTTTATAATGCATACAATAAATGCAGACATTCCGAACAATAAACTTTTCGTAACACTTAACGGTGGAGTTGTCTTCAATCATGTCAGTGGTGTTACACAGGAATGATCAGTATATTGGGCACTAAGAGAACAGAAATAGGAAGATGCTAGGCAATAGATTGCATGTAACTATGACTAATGATGAAAAAATATTGAAGTTAGGAAAACAAGTTTGTTTATAATATCCTAATAATGCTACTTAGCTCACCAAAATCAGCCAATTGGACCGCATGTATCAACCATTCATGTAGATTCTGTATAATAAAACCTATTTATTCTTGATGCTGACTTTAAGCTAATCGAGTTTGTTTCTTTTTCAAAATATGGGACAATTTAAACAAGTGTTTCTGAATTTCTAGACCATTCTTGCATCCGTAACACCACTGACAATCCGGTAACACCACTGACCTCGTGTAACACGTACCACTGATTAATTTGTTCATAGACGCAAAAATGCAGTTGCAAGTGAAGAATATTTAGGGGCAAAACAGGTATATGAAAAGCCTTCTGATAAAACTGCTTCTTCTTCTTCAAATAGTTATCTAACTGAAATGTAACACCAGTGACAACCCGGTAACACCAGTGACCTCGAGTAACACCACTGACCTCGTGTAGCAACAGTGACCAATTTGTTCAAAGAGGCAAAAATGTAGCCGTGAGTGAATGCGATCTAGGGGCAAAACACGTATAT
This sequence comes from Hanleya hanleyi, assembly GCA_036873755.1. NCBI lineage: Eukaryota > Metazoa > Mollusca > Polyplacophora > Lepidopleurida > Hanleyidae > Hanleya > Hanleya hanleyi. Next base: position 53,859 of record JAVTVY010019457.1, on the reverse strand, counting down.
GACAAGACTCCTTAACTTAGTATTATTTGGAAGAAAGGTAAATTCAAGTTGTACTGAAATTTGGAGCAAAATCATCATAATTGTCAATGGTGTTACCCTACAAATAGTAACACCACTGACAGGTAACACCACTGACATTTTGGAAGGAATTAATTGTTGCTCCCTCGTATATTGTCGTGACGGTCCAAGAACAATGATTTTGTAATTCATACGCACATTTCTTTATTACCAGTTAATATTTTTACTCGGGAGCCACTACATGTTGATCCTGACACGTAACACCAGTGACCGGTAAACATACGCTGAAAATTTGGAGCTAGAAATGACTGAAATACTGAAAAGAGTTTCATAAAACACTAATTATGGAATCTCAAGTTTACCCGCGCTTGGAAAAGAAGCCGCCTGGTGGCAAATCTTTGTTTCTAATTTAAGCGTTCGCTTTTTGGCTCCGATTTCAATTACAGTAACACCAATGACCCGAAAACCAGTTACAGACCTTTGCCCATGCCATTTTCAAAAGATAATCTGCCCTTGTAAAAAATATATTCATATATTGAAAGAACAGATGCAGCTGGTTGGCAAAAAGGTAGAATAATGTAGAACAAAAGAATTTTTGGCAACTTTGTCGTGGAATGAAGTAGGTCACTACAGCCAGTGACAGGTCTATTTTACCCTAAATTGAGGGTTCTGGTGAAAATTTACACGAAAAAAATCAATCGGGAGAGCGCTTGCAATGAGTTATTCGTACTCTACTAAATGAATACTACGAACAATCTGAATTTTTTCAGCCATAAAACTGGTTAGAAGAAAATTTGGGTCGAGTGACACGAATTGCGCCTTTCCGTGAGAATGACCAATCCGACACTTCAGAAACTGATGAAATAAAATTTGGTCTTGAGTTAATAAACAGGACCCCTCTCCCCGTTAAATTAGTAAATGTATGGTTATTATTTCACAACAGTTCAACTAAATGTAGCTTTTTCAAACATGGGAGACAACTTCACAGGACAATACCATATATACGTAGTTTTGAATATTCCAACCGAACACATATAGTCAGCTAACTTGATTCAGTTTTGGGGGACTGTGACCTTGACCGTTGACAAATTGATCTCAAAATGTATGGCTCCTCTTTGCCATGCGAGTAAGGTAAACTCAAAGTTTGGTACCAATCCATACCTTGAAACTAGAGATATCGCATGGACAACAAATGTTAATGGATGAATGGACAGAACATTCATCGCATTACACGACCTCGTCCTCGACAGGCATATGAAAATGTGACGTTTAATGATTTCTTTATTATGGGGTCATAGTGACCTTGACCTTTGACCCACAGTTATTTATAATGATTTCCTGATTTTGGGGTCACAGTGACCTTGACCTTTGACCTTGACCTAAATTTTGGTACACGACTGACACATCGTCTTCCCTCAATGTACAATGGACACAAAAAAATCAGGATATGAATTTCATGATATTTGGGGTCACAGTGACCTTGACATTCGACCTTGACCTGCATTTTGGTACGTGACACATGTCCCCCTAATGTATCTACTGACACACAAAAAAGTCATTTTCAAAGATTTCTTGATTCTGGAGTCACAGTGACCTTGGCTATTGACCTGGACCTAAATTTTGATACATGAAAAACTGTCTCCCCGTAATTTCTCAATGGACACAAAAAATCATGATTTTTAACAATTTCACGATTTTGGGGTCACAGTGACCTTGATCTTTGACCGGGTCACTGGACCTACATTTTGGTTTATTATATGACTGTGCGTGTTACTCTTTTACCATTGGACCATTCGCCATCACGTGGCTGTCGCTAATTTTCCATATTGACTCCGAAGCAGGTCCATAAATGTGATATTGACTCGGCGTGACGTATGCGCCTGCTCAGCCAATGAAAATAGTCGTTGGATGGGCCGTCGGTTTACACGAGATCGTCGGGAGCAAAGCAAATGCCTACTATATGCTATATTCTAACTGCTTTCACCAATTTAACGAGAAAGAGACGTCAGTGTCATATAATAAAACAATTATAGTCTTTTGATATCGGTCAATATGTGGTTTTGTGGACCTGAGAAAACAATATTCACCTCGGCCTTCGGCCTCGGTGAATATTGTTTTTTCAGGTCCACAATACAACATATTGACCATTCTCGTCTCGCGAGACTCCCTACTGCGAGAAAGAGGCTCACGCGTAAATGGGAGCCATCCCCCCAAAATTTGGGGGGTGAGTAGGCGGCGTATGATTATCTGGCTTGTCACTGACCTGCTGACTCCGCCGAGTTAGAAGCGAATTGCTAAACATAACGTGGGCTATATAATTGGGAAATGACTCTTTCCGTTTCGGAGCATATCAATCGCGAACAAATTATTGTCGGTATGTATACTTGGCCGTGAAAGCGAGTTATCTAATACAGGAAGTAGTTCGCGGGTAGACACGGCTCGCTTGGAGAATGATGTCATGCTGCCTCGCTTTGAGATTGGAGATTCAAAAATGTCACCAGTTTACATGAGAGTCGCTTTGGTCTCCCGCGGGTAGACACGGCTCTCTTTGAGAATGCATATTGACCTCATCAAAAGACTAATTGTATAATGTGACACATCGTGTTCTAATGTATCAAAAACGTGTTATTTTTAATAATTTCCTGATTTTGGGGTCACTGTGATCTTTGATCTTTGACCTCGACCTAATGTTTGGTGTGCGACACTTCATTTCACCCTATTGAATCGACTTACAAAAATTTTGTAATTTTTAATGATTTCCTGATTTTTAGGTCACACTGACCTTTGACCTTGATTCTGGGGTCACAGCGACCTTGACTATGGACCTGGATCTAAATTTTGGTACATGACGAAACGAATCCCCGTTCGGACTCAAAAAATCATGATTTTTAACAATTTCACAATTTTGGGGTCACCGTGACCTTGACCTACATTTTGGTAGGTGACACATTGCGTCCCCCTAATGTATCTACTGACACATAAAAATGTTATTTTTAATAATTTCCTGATTTTGGGGTCAGTGACCGTTGACCTTGACCTATTTTTTGGTATGCGACACCTCATTTCCCCCTATTGAATCCACTCACAAACAAGAGCCCAAGGGGCTTCAATATACGCCCGTATATCTTGAATTACATTGGTCTAAATTTCAAGTTTGTTTAATAGCCTTCGATTCCAATTGCTAGCTAGCAATCCAGAGAACGGTCTACAATTTTGTGCTTCTGAGAATATAACATATATCACAGCTTATATTGAATGATACACTAAAATGAGCTTAACTCTTGGTACATGTAACTAGTTGACCTTGGAGCAAGAGCCGAGAGCTCACATATCCCACACTGAAATCGACAATAGTCAACCACAAGAAAATAGTTTTCCTGCAAATGGATTTCTTTCAAACGAGAAATTTTGTAATGAAGGAAGAAAAAACTGATGAAGTAAACCTTTGTTCTTGAGTTAATAAACAGGTGTGAAGTTCATAAAGGACCCCTCTCCCCATTAAATTAGTAAATGTATGGTTTTTATTTCACAACAGTTCAACTAAATGTAGCTGTTTCAAACTCCACAAGACAAATGCCATATATATGTAGGGAAGAGAACTCTGAATATTCCAACCTAACACATATAGTCAGCTAAACTTGATTCAGTTTTGGGGGACTGTGACCTTGACCTTTGACAAATTGATGTATGGCTCCTCTTTGCCATGCGAGTAAGGTATACTCAAAGTTTGGTACCAATCCATACCTTGAAACTAGTTATCGCACGGACAACAAATGTTAATGGATGAATGGACAGAACGCAGCCAACATCAACATTGCATTACATGACCTCATCTTCGACAGGCATAGGAAAATGTGACTTTTAATGATTTCCTGATTTTGGGGTCACAGTGACCCTGACCTTTGACCTTGACCTAAATATTGGTACAGGACACATTGTCTTCCCTCAATGTATCAATGGACACAAAAAAAATCATGATTTTTATGAATTTGGGGGTCACAGTGACCTTGACTTTCGGCCTTGACCTACATTTTGATACGTGACACATCATGTCCTAATGTATCCAGACACAAAAAAAGTAATTTTCAAAGATTTCTTGATTCTGGAGTCACAGTGACATTGACCTTGACCTAAATTTTGGTACATGATAAACGGTCTCCCAGTAATTTCTCAATGGACACAAAAAACCATGATTTTTAACAATTTCAAGATTTTGGGGTCAGTGACCTTGACCTACATTTTGGTATGTGACACATCGTGTCCCCAAATGTATCTACCGACACAAAAGAAATGTTTTTAAAATTTTCTGATTTGGGGGTCACAGTGACCTTTGACGTTCGACCTTGACCTATATTTTGTTATGAGACACTTCATTTCCCCCTATTGAATCCACTCATAAAAATTTAGAAATTTGTAATGAATTCCTGATTTTTCGGTCACACTGACCTTTGACCTCGACCTACATTTGGTATGCAACATATCTTTTTCCCCTAGGGCATCCACTCATCAAAAAATTAGAACTATAGATAGAAAACGGTCAATGATTCATGATTTTCTGATTTTAGGCAACAGTGACCTTTGACCTCTGGCCGCGACCTCAATTTCGGTACGCGACACATCGTCTCCACCTAGCGTATCCACTCACAAAAAATTGCAACTGTGGATAGAAAACGTTCACAGATATAGACCGGACACGAACACTTCAGTGATTTCCCGTTTTTTAGGCCAATGACCTTTGACCTCTGACGTTGACCTTCATTTTGGTACGCGACACATCGTCTCCCCATAGGGTATCCACTCACCAAAAATTAGAACTGTAAATAGAAAACTGTTCCAGATATAGACCGGACACGACGGACAGACGGACGGAAACCGCCATCACATAATACGTCCGCCTTTTGGCGGGCGTATAAAAATTAGAAATTTTTGATGATTTCCTGATTTTTCTGTCACACTGACCTTTGACCTCTGACCTTGACCTACATTTGGTATGCAAGACATCGTTCCCCCATAGAGCATACACTCACCAAAAATTAGAACTGTGGATAGAAAACTGTCAATGATTTCCCGATTTTAGGCAACAGTGACCTTTGACCTCTGACCTGGACCTCAATTTTGATACGCGACACAAGTCTCCACCTAGCGTATCCACTCAAGAAAAATTGCAACTGTGGATATAAAACGTTCACAGATATAGACCGGACACGAACACTTCAGCGATTCCCTTTTTTTTAGGCCAGTGACCTTTGACCTCTGACCTAGACCTTCATTTTGGTACGCGACACATCGTCTCCCCATAGGGTATCCACTGACCAAAAATTAGAACAGTAGATAGAAAACTGTCCAGATATAGACCGGACACGAGGGATGGACAGACGCCCCGACAGACAGACGGACGGAAACCGCCATCACATAATACGTCCGCCTTTTGGCGGGCGTATAACAATCAGAAATTATTAACGATTTCCCCGATTTTCAGACAGTCACACTGACCTTTGACCTCGACCTACATTTGGTGTGCAACACATTGTTCCCCCCTAGGGCATCCACTCACCAAAAATTAGAACCAAGATAGAAAACTGTCCATGATCAATGATTTCTCGATTTTAGGCAACAGTGACCTCTGACCTCGACTCTTGGTACGCGACACGTCTCCAAGAAAAATTGCAACTGTGGATAGAAAACGCTCATGGATATAGACCGGACACTTCAGAGATTTCCGGTTTTTTAGGCCAGTGACCTTTGACCTCTGATCTCGACCTTCATTTTGGTACACGACAGTGTCTCCCCGTAGGGTATCCACTCACCAAAAATTGGAAATGTAGATAGGAAACTGTCCCAGATATAGACGGGACATGGGAACCGGACAGACGGAAACCACCATCACATAATAAATCCGCCTTTTGGCGGGCGTATAAAACTGTTTAAGGGACCAATTGTCAAATAATCAACAACGAATTACTGTCAGTTTGTGAGGAATATCAACAGCGAGATTACCTTCTATAGCCACCAGCTATTCCCAACTGCAGTGTCCTCCCACAGATAGGTCAAATAGTTGGACCCGACACAGGTTGGATCCAGTTGGATCCATACTGGAAAACCTAGCGGTTTTATGGGATTGTAAAATGCTTTGATTTTTTTAGATTTTTTTTAATTCGGACACAGTAATCTAGCAAAACGCAAAAACCAAGGTCTAGCGGGTTACCCATCACTAGCTGAGGAAGGAAGCGCAATTAACCTGCCGCCACACTTGGACAAAAATAGCATCTCGTCCAAGCTAAAACTGACCTCTGTTGTCCAATTGTCGGGCTCCAAAGCACGGGTGTTCTGGATAGTCCCACATTAACAAATAGCTTCATCGTAAAATAAATTAGACTAGTGGATTAGGTCTAGTGGATTAGGTCAGCGATGAGATGTGGTAACTTTTTCGTTGAATTCGCTATAAGCGGTCTTGTTTGAAACTGCTATGCGTCAAATCCATTGCCTATCGATAAATTGAAATAATTTAAATGTGTCAAATCCGTCATTCATTGGGCAGTCATCGTCTATTAAGCATTTCCAAATGCATCTAATCCAAAGACCGGTTTCATCAATAACATTAGCATCTAAAATGACATAACCGAAACTTGAAAGAGAAGCGGTCAACAGTTTTCAATGATGTATAAAAGATCAATTGAAATTCTGTTCATCGAACCTGTATCACAATTCAATGTTCGTAGAATGTAATACATTACTGTGTTGTATCCGAAAATGATGTCATGATATTGGTGTGACTCATGTATTACTTTTTTACTTATCCCAACAACGTATTCTTGCCCTAAAATTTAGTGAATCTGCAATTACAGCATACCACATCTGCTGAAAATGGAGTACAAAGAATGGACATATATATGTAAGCGCTGAATGCAGTTTACCAATTTTCCCTGCTCTCACAAAATAGTGAATTCTGACAAGGTCATTGGTACCACGTGCAAGCCATGCACAACTTCTAGAGTGATCTTCCGGTCAACTGTCAATGTTTGTATTCAAAATAGACACTAAACATTTTATCCAATTGAATGGAAATGTCCAATAAACAATTTCTGGTATAGCACCATTGGCTCAAACTTATTCATCTCCAGACTAACATCCACAAAATTCTAATGCTCAGCCAAGGCAGGAACCAGGATGCTGTGGACAGTAATAAAGACCTGGAATGCAATCGTCAACAAATTCAATCCGAGGGGTGACAAAGTAAAACTCCACAACGTTTCATCGTATTTACCTAAAATGCCAATTCATGGCCAATTTATTCTATACAAATGGCAAAAACAGTTTAAAAGCACATTGATACAATGATGTTGTGAGATGAAGGCGAGACTACAAATTTACAATGGTCGCAAGTAAAATGAGATAAGAGAAAAAAATGTCCTTCAGCTATCCGTCTGGATATAAAGGTGCACTGATAAATTATTTGGTCTTCCACTGCGTCGCTTGGATCTGAAATGACAGAACAAAAAAAAAGGTAGGTCAATTTCAATGACATTTTTGGAATTACTAGGGGCTTGGAAGAATACTACAAAGCATAATTTAGAACCAATAGTACTGGAACATAGCAATGGAGAGCAATTTTGCCCAACCTTGTCTTCTGATCACTTGCAAATCACTGTTGTTCACTGTGAAATTTGAATACTGGTCAAGGTAAATTAAGTTCTGAGTGAGATTTAACTAGATGGCCCGGTATGTGACATACCGAAGTATGGCTCTTTGTTTTAGAGATATCACATTCAAAACATTGGATGTTGCAGACAACGAACAGCATTTCCATAGTTTCTCGCCACTTGTGAGGCAGAGGACACTAACCGTTAATGGGAATACTTGCTGAAAATCTGATTAATATAGTAAAATTAATCCGTCCTGTCCACAGAGTATGTAACATACGACTATCTTTCACAATTCCTGTAACTGTTCCTGGAATTTCGTTTACCTCGATGATTGGAAGATTGATTCATTAGCGAGGTTCCAAAGTTGGAGGTTCCAAAGTTGGCTCAAATTTCAAGTGAAAATTCTTCCTAGATGAAATCAGAAGTCCTATTTACCGGTGACATGTGATGAATTTAATATGGTTGATATCCAGTAGCGCCTCCCCTCTTGGGCGCCTTTCCATATCCACTGCTCTGACCTGGGGAAAACAATTCAGTTCATCATACCTTCATAAAAATTTGAAGCAATTTCCAGAGAACATAAATGACATAATTTGCGATCAATCAATTATTTTTTTCAGGATTTGCATATCTGTATCAAGTGGACTGCTTACAAGTTGCCAGATAACCCACCAAACCCAGCTTCAGAGAATGATAGATTAATCAAAATTTAGCCCTTTGCCTTGCTTCACAATGAATGTAAAAGTCGCCAAACATTCAAGTGTCAAATCCTTTGCCAAACATCTTAAAAAGTGAAATGCAAAGGTTCAGTTTCCTTTTCAAGGTAAAACCAAACAATTTCGTTTTCATGCCGGAAAATCAAACTTCACTTTGCACGAAATAATATATTTCCAAATTTTAATCTGATCGTAACTATTAAAGAGTAATACAGCAATCAAGTCTAGCATTTTCACAAATTGACTCCCGACGGGTGACATCGGAGGAACTTTCAGTGAATGGTAGTGAAAACATACAGCAGGGGATACGATACAGATGATTCAAGCTATGTTAGCAACAATAGCAATATTTGGTCACAGAGATTATTTAGACAAAGAAGGGAATCACCTGCTAACTGGCTGTTTTTGGTCAATCTTATGTATCAAAATATAAACAGTCGGAGAAGAAAGCTCAACCGTATCACATGGATGGAAGACCGCAAAATTCATTTTATGTGTAGGAACTATACTACTGTGTATACGAGTGATCAACGCGGAGCTAAATAATGAGTGCCGGTGAAGCTAGAAATATCGTTCAACCTTGTAGTGAGCTGATCTGTAAAGAAATTTGAGAATAGGATTCTACCCCCACTGACCAGAAGCATGCGACAACACCAAAGCAATGGCATAATGTCCAATCTTTCTCCAAGTGCTCAATCTAGAATTCTGAATGAAAATTCTAACTTCATGAGCAGAACTGAAAACCAAAAGTATATTACCAGCTGCCTCACCTCCATCCTGTGCATAACCTCCCCATCCACTGTAATCGTAACCAGCTACAAAAAAAACAACAAGTAACAATCACTCAGTCCATTAACTGTACACAAACCGGTTCTTCAGTGGGACAAAAGAATACTGGGAATATGTATAAAATTATGCCAGCTATTCCCAGTTCAAAATAGTCCCCTGGGTTAAACGATAGAAGAAAGTCAAATTATACAACCCATTAGCTGATCGGGCTCTTCATTGTTCAATAATGTGCAACTGAGCTATTCTTGCAACTGACTTAGGAAGGTCATTAATATATTTTGATGTGAATGTCCAAAAGTCATTTGTTGCGTCAAAATGTATGAATTTATAGCACAAATTATTTGACATGGAAGAACACCTTCATAAATTAAACACAAAAGGCATAACCTAAATTTTAGGTTACACAATTGTGCACCTCTGCCTTGGCGATCTCTTCAGAATTCTTTATATCAATTATGTCTAGGTAAAGAAGAATCACTCACCGTAGCTGCTTGGATCATATCCTCCCCATCCACCGCCACCATAACCCTGGTTGTAGGCTCCATAGTAATTGGAGCTATCATAGCCACCATAGCCTTGGTTGTAGCCTCCATAGCCTTGGTTGTACCCTCCATATCCACCATACCCCTGGTTCCCATAACCACCTTGGTTCCAGTCACCCTGGTAACCACCTAAATATAAGAATACAGGTTAGTATGCTTAGATCTTCATGGGATTGTTAGACTACATAGCTTGTGCCTATTTTTTTCTTCGGGCATTCCCCATTGGGTAGGTAGGGTGATGGGGAAACTTCGCTGTGGATTACTCAATCATCAGTTGCATGTGACAAATTTGGAGAGCCTAGATGAAATCCTTCTAAAGTTATCACCAATACTCAAATTTGACCTAGATAAGATAGCTGAAGGTCAGTCATATTGATGAGGCTTCGAACTCTTTAGTTGCATATTTTAGAAATGCATTTAGATAGACTGGCTTTATCTAGAGATCTTGTGTCAACAAGCAAGTTGGTCAGATGGGTGGACAGACCAAGCAGACAATCCCCTCCAGCCAAACTTGGCAGAGGGGTAATCATTAAGTCCATCACAATCTATGTCGAGTCTGAACTGTACTTACAAGAACAATTTTTACTTAATTCTATCAGTGACCTTGACATTTAACACGTAATGAATAGGGTTCCTCACACAAAGTTTGGTACCAATCCAGGACCTGTCACAGGAGATATCGAATGGACAAGCAAAAGTTAACGGACAGAAATAGTGATCGCAACATATGACCTCATCTATCGACAAGGCTATTTCATAGATAGGCCCGACACATTGCTCTGGTGCTGATTAGGGCTGTTCCAGAAAAAAACGCATGGGGGGGACAGAAGGCACTTTTTTTTTGCCCCCACCACCCATGTAATTAAATATATTTTTATCCCCACCACCCATATTATTGAATATAATTTGTAACCAACCACCACCAGATTTAGATATACAGTTACTTTCAACCCAACAACCCATGTACTTAAAATAAACGTACTTCAACCCAACAACCTATGTAAATAAAAAAAATATCTTCAAGCCAACAATCCATTTCTGTACTGTTGTTATTTGCATTTTTGTATTTGTACATGTATCTCTCTACCTCCAGGCAATATTGTCACTTAAAATTGGTTATATACACTGGACATCCAAATATATATATGTATAAAAAAATATTCTTCGTTGTTGTACCATGCAGTTCTGTTGCCGGCGTTGGCCCAACTTCTGTTCCCAGGGCATTGATAATTCGTTTGAAATGTCTCACTTTTTTCCCCCAAAATTGATTCCTTCAGTTCATCTATTTCTTATATAGATATATTCCTTAACTGACGTAAATCACCAGTCCCGATTTGTCAAAAGGCGACCAGTATTGCCCAAAATTTACTGCCTTAAGAAACTCTTCAACAACTCTTTCCCCGACATTCTCATCAACCCAGCCAAACCATGGAAGGTGCCACTCCTCGATCAGAGATTGGAGTGGATCTTTGTAAAAAAAATCTGAACACCTGTGATGTAGACGCCACACTATTGGAAGCAAATGAAATTGGCTCTGTCCACTCAACATGAGATTGCGAGGCAGTGAATAGCTAAGATACATAGCGTCTCCCTTCCCTCAATGCTATGCCAACAACCTTCATTAACTTCAGAAAATGGGCCGCGATAAATAAAAATACCGAAATGGCAGACTAAATTGACCCTCGTCGGTCATATATTAATTACAGACGATAAAATTATCCTTATGGAGCCTCAAAATGACCTGAAATTGAGGGTCAAGAAGATGGGCATTTACGTCAAAATAGACCCCGTGTATACAGGGGATGATGATCACAACATCGATTATGGTATTTTTATTCATCGTGGGCCATTTTCTCAAGTTAATGAATGTCCAATAGGGTGCAAAGGTAATAATAAGTGTGTGATGGAGATGTTCGAGTTACCAACAGGGAAATGTATTTGTCGTCGGCATAGCGTTGCTGGAAGGGAAACACCATTTTAGCTAGGCAGTGAACAGACAATACAAAGTCTCATTTTCAAGCAACTTGTTGATGGCTCAAACTTTATCATGGCTAAAGCAATCGCAAAATTTGTCTACGACTGTTTCAGCCTCTTGGGTTAGTATACATGTTTGATGTTCTATAGAATCACTGATCACCTATAAATATATACACCTCAGCATGCCTATGATTATTATAAAATATGGCTATTTTAATGTCGGGTAAATGGAAACCCTTTTATTATTTGCATGTTTTATCTGTTGTCTGATGTTCAGTTTGTTTTGTATGTTTGTATGATTGCGTTTTAGCCCAGCTGGTCACAACTTCTACGCAAATATTCTATAAGATTTGAGATTTTTTGCAAGTTTAAAATGATTATTCAAGTGCCAGTGGTTACGTATTTCAGTTTATCGTTGCACAACATGCACAATGCATAGCCAGGTTATAGACGCCACTGATATTTATTTTTCCTCCAGCCATGACCATTTAAATTTGTTTTTGACTTCAGTTTTAAAGTCCTTTATGTCAGTCGTACTGTCAACAATTTTGTACATAGTCGACTGAAAACTACAAATATACGTCCGACATTGTCAACAGTGAGCCATAGAAACTTCCCTGTGAAAACTGCCGCCAACAAACACGCGGTTACGTACTGCTTCCAGTTACATTCACGGAACGAAAACAACACGCCCTCAGCTGCTCAGACTGCAGACAGAGCTACAGGCATTCAGCTTTCCCTGACCTACTTAGCTGAGTCGGCTGAGTCTATTTTGGGCAATACGACTCTGCGGGGAGAACGCACTGTTTTGGAAATCAATGTATAAACGCACGGGAACCAGTTATTTCGAACTTATTGAACCGGAGGTACATAACTTGAATTGTATTGACATAATTTATATTTTTGAGGCATTCTCAAACCCAAGATTTTCCATTTGCTAGAATGGTTTAACGGAGATTCATTATCCACAAAATAGCAACAACAACAACATGGTCGGGTGAGACTGGAAGTCCGGGAATTTTCTTGAGATTCTGAAATCTGTTCTATTGGTCGAGATTGATCATGTGACTACATTCGGTATTTCCCGTATTCGAACATATTCCTCTGCACACACAAACTGTGTCACATAATGTGCCTCCTTATAACAGAATAATCGCCCCGAGGGTAAATTCTGATGAGTGAATTCAGACGAACATCTTCTGGATCGCGCAATTCTTGCCGTGGCGACCCATCAAAAAAAGGAATTCATCAGGTATTCGGTAAAGGAGAACTCGCCTTCTAGATTTATTTTGTGCAACTTTTATTAATTTTATTAAATCCCCCAACAACCACCCGAATTTAGTTTTCTTTTCCATCACCCACAACCCACATAAATCAGTTTATCATTCAGACAACCACCCATGTAATCATATAACTCGTTTACCCCACGACCCATACGTAAATATATGAAGTGCCGTCTGTCCCCCCCATGTACTTTTTTCTGGAACAGCCCTTAGCAACACAGCAATAAAATAAGTTCTCTATAAATCGCCTTGCATTCTATATGCGGACTTCTATAGGTCTTTAGAATTTACTAGTTGTTTAACATAGGCATGCTGTATTCCTCAAAAGGCTTTTCCAGAAAAAAGGTCCGGGGGCCACATACAAGTAGATTATCTTTTGTGGGACCAGGGTCGTGGGTGGAAGCGAGAAATCAAACGTGGGTAGTGGCGAGATAGAACGGTCGATTTACATCAGTTGTCCATTTTTAACCAAACATTAAACCAGTCAATTGACAGAACTAAAGTAAATCTTCAAATAATCCCATTGTAAATCTTCTGTTGTAAATCTTCTGTTGTAAATCATTCCTCCGGACACATTTTTGCGAGGAAACCCCCCACTTCTGGATATGCCCAGTTTGCAAACGAATGGGTCACCTGAAAACTGCCTACGGAAACATTCAAAATATGTCAGACAGATGGAGGGAATGGTTTCTATATATCAGGGCATGAATTTACCGTAAAACTTTGCTAGACCATCGGGCTGGTATATTTCAATATACAAAGCTGAAATTCTTGAATTATAACCCACCAGTCGGGATGGTTAGCTAGCTTTAGAACTAAATTCAACCAGACAAGTTCTAATTTCACCAGCCATGGGCTGCCGGGCTTGTGGCTATTTCGAGCCCTGTGTATATACATGACAGTGTGACTAAAGTCACAGGACCTACAAATTAGGCATCAAGACTGACGCGAACTGAACTCTTGGAAATCCCCCACACCCAAGTTGAAATCCTGCCTATACTAAGATGGACACTGCCCAAGTGAGAATCACCAGTGATTTTCATCAAAAGTAGGTCACCTCAGAACTTGCTGGTAAGTCTCCAAATGCACCTTCATGCCAAAAATAAAGGTTCTAATGTCAACGGTTCTCCTTATTTTGCCGACGAAAGGATTTGGATGGATTCATTACCGGACAATTTGCAAATGAGAGCCTACTTCGTAAGAATATTTGATACAAATTCTATTGGTGGTCATACTATCGGTGGTTATAGTTGCTATAAATTCATAAATGGGTGCAGTCTGGGAAAACCTGCAACCCGTCCCCCCAATTCCCTTCGAAATCTAAGGGAGACAACTGATTAAAATCTTCAGTTATTCCCCCTTTATTAGCTGATCCCTAGCATTACCAGGAATACTTTGTGTATCCTAGTTTATAGCAGCTTAACCAATTGCAGAGGGGGTCTGAACTGAACTACTGCAACCCGTCCCCCCAATTCCCTTCGAAATCTAAGGGAGACAACTGATTAAAATCTTCAGTTATTCCCCCTTTATTAGCTGATCCCTAGCATTACCAGGAATACTTTGTGTATCCTAGTTTATAGCAGCTTAACCAATTGCAGAGGGGGTCTGAACTGAACTACTGAAAGTGTCAAATGGCAACTATTTTCTAAATAGTCGCCGTGTGACCAATAAGGTTAGGTGCGACGTTAAACTTCAACAACCAACTATTTTCTAAATGTTCATATCAACCTAACATCTGAAGATTTTCATCCTAGTTTCAACTTGAGGGAGGGAGGGAATTTGGCTTAATGTCACACTCAAGTTTGTTTCACTCATATGGTGACAGTCAGTTTGGTTGGTGGAGGAAGCCGGAGTACCCGGAGAGAAACACCACCGCCCTTGGGCAAGTAATTTTCACACATGGACCAGCTGAGCTCAAACCCGTTCCGGTTCAGCAGTGCGAGGCTGGCCGTCACCAGCGAAGCGCCTCAGACCACTCGGCCACCGAGGGCCCTGTTTCAACTTGAAATATTACTTGATCTTCACTGAACCGCTTGTCCCAAATCCATTCAGATCTGTCCAATTTGCACCCTCAACACTGGCATAGACCATAAATGAGTTTCAACAGTTTCTTTTATTAACTGAAGCTCAATGACAAATCATGATCTCACCTCTCCCACGGCCACCTCCCCGTCCTCTACCACCACCACCACGATCAAACGATCCCCAGCCGCCGCCAAAACCACCTCGTTTTGGTACAGATTTCTTCACTTCCACCTAGGGAAAAACAAACATAACAGAGACAATCAGAAGAGCTTGCAAGCCAGGAGTCTCGAGTGGTCTTCCCCAACCTGAGAAGGTTTACACGTTTAAACATTTAACGACTGCCTTACATGTTGGGAGTCTGTATTCATCTATTCATGGCTGGGAATTATCTCTTACCACCACAATGACAGCCCTTCAAGGTATTGAGACAATATTCTGAGCATTGGAGCATAGGACCTGTTAAATATAAAATCGCTTACCAACAACACATTTATCACAAAACTTACACTTAACTGTAATGAAGAAAGTATATATTAACAGAAACTAATATTGAGAGCATTTTTAGCATGTATTTACACAAAATGAGAACCATGTAACAGCCATATTACAAGTGGTCAAGATCACATGCTGGTACCTCATCTGACCTCAACAGCAAAATAGCGGCCCCCTTGTCACCCACTCAACAAGCGTCTCCGACTGAAGTGGAACAAGAGGTATGATTGGTCATGTCAACATGCTGGTTTAGCGCTGTAACCAATGAAACACTTTCAACCCTAATTAAAGCCAAATGCAGACACATTTTTCCCCCCGTCATTATCATGGATTTTACTAGGATTCTAAGAGTCTTTTCACTAATTCTTGGACAATCTATAAATATGAACCCAGCTTCTCCTGGGGCGTGCTGCATTCGACCATTAATTCAAGTTTAGACCAGGTTTAACAAATCTGTTGGGGGTAATAAGACCATGCTTCGAAGCCAGTAATTTTTATTTTTGAGACGCAAACAGGTTTCCTAGACCTGTTCGAAAGCATTATTCTCGTTCAGAGTGAAAATAAACTCAACAGCAGCAATCTGTATAGCATTACATCGAAATCACCCCCGTCTTTCTGCTGCTCTTGCAAGATCACACACTAATGGCTTGGGGTCGAGGCTTCTTTGGTAGATAGGTTACCCCAAACAGATTTCAATTCTAGCCTTTCAAGTGCTTAGCAGTCTTTGTTACGTTAAATCTAGTAGCTCTATCTTGATCGCAATATGCATGGAACTTTAAATGAAATATCCGAGATGTTATCCAAGGTTACCATTATGCGAACACCAATTCGAGGAAATGGACGACTGTTAACCTGTAAGAAATAAAAAATATTCCAAAGCCATAAGGCAATTACACATTAAACATTAACTGTACCGTAATCATTCCAAAGATAAATGATCCAAGGATCAACAACCTAACACCATACCTACCTCTTTACCACCAATAGTCTGCATTCGGTCTTCTACTACTCTTCTGACGACATCTTCAGTGTCGAACTTGATGAAACAGAAACCTCTCCTCTTGCCAGCTTGATCTAGGGGCAGGTCTATTTCAGCGATCTGGAATGAAAGAAAACGGGTTTACCACCTTAAACTTCTTTCCAGAACAGTTTTCCAAATATCCTAATATTTTAAAATAGTACTTGAGGGTGGAAACCAGACAAGAGTTTCTGAAGGGCATTAAAATATAAATGAAATCCCAATTCAATGGGGTAGATTTGTTTATGTTGTTCAGAAAAAGAATTAAAAGTTTCTAAGTGCCCAGGTGAACAGAAGTACCTAATTTATTCATATGATCATTTGTATGGTCTAAAAGTATCCTAGGTAATCACTCACCTTTCCAAATTTCTGGAAGTGTTCCCTTATATTGGTTTCTGGTGTGTCTGGATTTAAGCCTCCAACAAAGACTTTGAGATTTGGTTCTCGCTTCTTGGGGTTTGCTTTCTTTGGATCAATATTTCTGCCATGAAGTTTATGAGTGCCCTGTTTCAGCACCTGTAGTGAAATGTGAAAATAATGAACCATAAATAAACATACCTCGACACATTTTTACCTAGAAAACTTCATTGGATTATGGTGGGAAGAGCCATTCGAAAGGATGCTTTGTATTGTGAAATTTCCTCATGCTTAACCCTTTCGTACTTATACCGGCCAAAACCGGCCGGCATCATATATACCCATAACGGCCGAAACCGGCGCTCCAACAAAGACGTTTAGTGAGATTTGGTTCTCGCTTCTTGGCCGGACCATTTTTTGCTTTCTGTTGAGATCAATCATTTTCTCGCCATGAAGTTTATGAGTGCCCTGTTTCAGCATCGGGCTCTGTAGTATGATTAGTTGAGATGTGAACAATGGCAATGAATTTCTCGCCATGGCTTCGTTAAATACTGTTGGATTTACAATGGAAATACGGATTTATATGTCTCGACACTGGTATTTTTCGTTTATTGGGCCGTGAAGAGAAAACTTCATTTTGGGATCACGGTAATGTTGTCGAAATCAGAGGTTTAATTTTCTCGCCTGGTCTGGTTTTATTTTAGACACAAATGGGCAGATATTTTGAAGGACAGAAGTAGGATTTGTTTCAATCAAGCTACATGCAAATATATTGCTTTGTGCAAATCCGAACATACAAGGCTGACAAACGAGACTATCAGCAAGTAGCAAAGAGTTAAAGAAGTCGAGAACTACCGGGATGGAAATAAGGGTCATGATCATCAATAATTGATCAAATCTGGACACTAGCCAATCAAATTGCCATAGCGATAACATGGACAGGTAATTTGCTGATCAAATTCAAAGCTTCTAATTATATCACTGATCAAATTTTCCATTATTTCAACCCTGTCAGATGGCCAGATGTCCGCACAGTCACCTTGCAAGATTTATTGGTCATTTCAATCTTATTCTAGAGGCATGTTAACATCTTTTAAACTTCAATGAAGTGTGGTACTACATTAGTCGGTCTTGATTGGATGAACTTTTTTTCAGAATGATCAACTAAACCGTGATCAGACCAAAAGATTCAGAAGACCTGGATTCTCATCTTACCTCATCAACACTGGTACTTTCTTTGAAGACGACGAATCCGAACCCCCGTGACCTGCCACTTAGCTGATCTGTCTTTAATGTACAATCTACAACCTCCCCATATTTGACGAAGTAGTTTTTAAGTTCCTCTGGAAAAAAAAAGATTCACATCGTTTTGAATGTTGGGCCATTTCAAGGTCTCCGTTTCTTCTGACCCACCCACATGAATTCTGGGGGAATAATTGCGCCTTGTTTCAATTACTGGGACGCCGGATGGAAGAAAACTTTCCTCTCAAGGGGCAAAACATCTAGCCCAAATCTTGCTCAGAAAAGCCGGGTGACTCTTGTTCATTAGCTCTTCTAACACGGGTGTATCAATGCATAAGATTTCCTGCAACGTTTCTGCTGATTGGCGAGTGTCTACTTTGTTCACATGTTATCTTCAGCATTTCTGCCTCGCCCAACACCTAATTTATTTGGTATATCCACTATACTATCTCGCACCAGGGTTCCTCGTATTAGAGGCATCTTTGATTACAACATTATCCAAATTAATCAGGCGTTTTTATGCTCTGTAAAGCAGGAAATCGTTTCATCACAGTTATCTGTACTTGCATTGTTATTACCACACAAACAGTACAATACTGTAGTTCAACAAGCTGAACCCTACTGACATTTAATTTTGTGATGTTGATTATGTAGGGTTCAGCCGTTCAACCGAAATTTCCTATCGCAAAATTTTCGCCTCCCGACCTGGGTAACAGCGGGTGGATTTACGCTCATAAAAAAGCAATAATACCTATCGCTTTGTGTTCGTTTGGATAGAATACATATTTGCCTACTTCCCTGACCATTTATTTTCTCTGTCCAGCTCCTTTCATTTCCATAAACGGCAAAGGAAAAAAATATCATCGCGGACGATCTTCCATGCACACGAAATCCACTGCCATTATTCTGAATTGGCCCGTCTACGCGTGACATGTTGATCCAGCACGTGACATTGCCTCGCCCAACACCTAATTTATTTGGTATATCCACTATACTATCTCGCACCAGGGTTCCTCGTATTAGAGGCATCTTTGATTACAACATTATCCAAATTAATCAGGCGTTTTTATGCTCTGTAAAGCAGGAAATCGTTTCATCACAGTTATCTGTACTTGCATTGTTATTACCACACAAACAGTACAATACTGTAGTTCAACAAGCTGAACCCTACTGACATTTAATTTTGTGATGTTGATTATGTAGGGTTCAGCCGTTCAACCGAAATTTCCTATCGCAAAATTTTCGCCTCCCGACCTGGGTAACAGCGGGTGGATTTACGCTCATAAAAAAGCAATAATACCTATCGCTTTGTGTTCGTTTGGATAGAATACATATTTGCCTACTTCCCTGACCATTTATTTTCTCTGTCCAGCTCCTTTCATTTCCATAAACGGCAAAGGAAAAAAATATCATCGCGGACGATCTTCCAAACACGAAATCCACCGCCATTATAGAACACCCGCGCGTGACACTGATCCTCTCACGTGACATTCTAAATTCAGGATTACAATTGTCGGAAAAACTGAATCCGCTCAGTCAACCCAGTCGCTTAGGGAGATGAAAAATCCCGTGAATTACATTTTCAGTATGTGCCTTCTATTATGCTTGATACCGATAGTTACAATTTTACATTTAAATGCAGATAATGTGACAGACTAATGAATGAGCCGTTTCCGACCTTCCTGTCTGCAATCCCGAATTTACAAATTGGTCTCGTGCCACCATAGTGACCTTTCAAAATGGCGGTAGATTTCGTTTTCGGAAGATCGACCGCGATGATTTTTTTTTCTTTTGCCGTTTATGGAAATTAAAGGAGCTGGACGGAGAATAAATGACCAGGAAAGTAGGCAAATACGTATTCTATCCAAACGAGTACAAAGCGGTAGGCATTATCCATTGTTATGAGCGCAAATCCACCCGCTGTTACCCAGGTCGGGAGGCAAAAATTTTGCGATAGGAAATTTCGGTTCAACAGCTGAACCCTACATAATCAATATCACAAAATTAAACACCAGTAGGGTTCAGCTTGTTGAACTATACAATACTGGTGTCCCCGATGACAAAACGGAGTTTCTTTGGGGAATGAGACGGGATTAGCCACACTGTAACTTTAGGTTTTGGGTAAATCAACTTACGTGCCGAGGTGTCCCAATTTAACCCACCAACAAAAAGTTTCCTGTAACATAAAAGGTAAAACATTAAAGATTTGCTCTATACAATTGACTGAAACCTGCCAAATGAGAAAAAAGGCTGTCCGAACTAGTCCTTGAGGATGTGAACAGTTGGTGATCAAGTACTCATAATGCAGAAATGAAGCCGAAGCGCGACCAATCTCGCTTCATTCAAACCAAATTTGCATTCTAGTATGTAAATTATAGGACCTTTGTTGAAGTGAATACTTTTTCATTTGGGTTCATTGTGCTTTCATTTGGGTAATCCGAGTTTCATTTGGATAATTCGTTGGACCGGTACAAGGTGCATATTTCCAGATCTTTTTCTGCCTAATTACATGAAATTGAATGTTTTTGTTGGTCGCGCACTTCAGCTTCATTTCCGCATAATTATTTACAAGGAGTAGGCCCTCGTGCTCAAGGACTAGGCCCCTAGGCCTATGTCTGAACCAATTTTCCCATGCAGGATTCCCTCAAACAATCAAAAAGGCACGTGTATACGAGAGTTGTAAAGTCTGGACACTGATTTCATGATAAAATTCTACAAACCCTCCAAAAATCCCTCTGCAAGCCCAAAGCGAGGCTACCCGCCATTTTGTATTTTTTAAGGATCTGTCCTTCGTCCATGATCACTCACTGTCTGAACGGAATACGTTCAGTAACATAACAATACATTAGTATTATTTAATCCACCGATTACTTGATCCCTTCATCCATCAACTTGATAAATGAGCAGACCAAAAATTATCTCATTTCATATGATTATGCGACCTGAAAAAATTACCTATCATCGTCGTCTTCGTTTGCACCACCGCCGCCGCTATCCCCGCCTGCACCGGCCGTGTAACCGCTTCCATCATCTTGTGTCTGATATTCTTCTTGCTGATATGACTGGCCATTTTCGTCTGTTGTCTGCTCTGCGTAGTATTCTTGCTGGTCTTCTGCCATTTTACTTGTTTCTTTTGAAATCTTGTGATCTCACCCTCTCTCAAGTTCTTTGTGCTGAAATGTAAAACCACGTGCCGAAGCTTTTATAGATTCCTAAATGCATAGAGGGCGCTACTGGTAGTTATGCATAATTTAACTTCGGGATTTCCCGTTATCCTCCGACAAAGCCGGTGGGTTGTCTCTTGTGGATCACCGAAGTCCTCTACCCAGTCCAGTCGCTACTGTAACTTCCATTCTCAGGACCCCGGTTTATCATCCCAGGGGTCGCGGAACCGGGGGGGGCTACAGCTCCGGGGTCCTAGATCGCCGGAGATGCGTTCTGAGCGTTTTCCCGGAAATAAAACTGATCATAATGTATGCAGATTTATGGTTCTATTTTCACGAAAATCACACCTCATGCCTGCATCCATTTGACTTTCTAGTTATATTTAAAACATACAAAACGATGGCATTTAGTTCATGGAAGGGAAACCAATATCCCTACCGATACGGTTCATTCACAAAAAGTTAAAACAAGGAAATCCTCACAGCCCAACAGGTGAGGGTCCAGGGGCCGCCTAGGCCCCGGAAGCTGCGAAGTCCTAGATCTCCGGACATGCGTTCTACGCGTTTAACAGGAAATAAATTCGAACAGAATGTATGCAGATTTATGGTTCTATTTTCACACTTGTTTCGCATTTATAAGCACGCATCGATATTGAGAAAATCATATTTCATGCCTGAATGCATTTGACTTTCTAGTTATATTTAACAGATAAAACATCGATAACCTTTACAGCATGGAACATTAGAACCAATATGATACCGATTCATTTACACAAAGCTAAAATGAGCGATCCTCACAGCCTGACAGGCGAGGGTCCATGGGCCGCCTGGGCCCCGGAAGCTCCGGGGTCCCAGGTTGCGGGAGATGCGTTTTACACATTTTCCCGGAAATAAATCTGAACACAATGTAGGTAGATTTATTGTTCTATTTTCACATTTGTTTCGCATAAACACGCATCGATATTGAAGAATATGCCTGACTCCATTTGACTTCCTGGTTTAACACAAACAAAACAGGCCTATTTAACACTATAAACGTGGTGCGCTCGCGGCGATAATATCTGATTTTAGATAGGCTACATATTGAAACTCCAACTTAAATAGTACACTCACAAACTACATGAATAGAGGATGGCCTGTTTAATACACATATAGATACTGTAATTACATAATCCACATTCATTTAATTTACATATCATTTCAAGACATTATTTCTACGTGGTTCGCTGATCCCTAAAAAAAATATATTTTTGAGGTTCCAGGGTGGGGGGGGACCCCTATGACCCATCCCCCCCATGAAACCTCAAAAAAATATTTTTTTGAGGGATCAGCGAACCACATAGAATCCACGTAGATCCCCCCGTAGATCCACCCTTGACATGAGACCTCTGTCTACAGCATGAAAGAACATAATGCTACTCCCCATTTAGGCCTTGCCCATAATTGTTAAACTTACATATAAGCATACATATAAATGACCCAGAGACAATATGAAAGGGGGTTGCGCTCGTGTCGATGGTAACTCTTTGTCATGTATAGGTAAATTTAATGTACCGGTATTCGTGCCGTTGTGGTGTTTATTCCTTACCGGTAGTTTGAAAATCATTATTTAAAAATAATTTTTAAAAAAACAAACAATATACTTTACAGATCTTTAAATGTAGCGATAATGCAAAGAGGAGCAAAATATTTAAGACCTCTCTTTCGGAGAGCGTAAATGCATAACTTCGGCCCTGGACCATATATATTATATCAGCGTATTTACTGCGTAACTCCAGCTCTAACCCTCTCTTTTTCTGACAACGTAACTCCAGCTATAGACATCTCTTTCAGACAGCGTAACTGCGTATTCGGTGATGCACCATTTATTTTTGCCCAGCGTAAATGCGTAACTTCGACAGACTCTCTTAACTGCAGTGATGGATCACTTCTTTTTGCTCAGCGTAACTTGGTCAGCCCCTTTCTCTTTCTCTCAGCATAACAGCGTGACTTCATTTATACCCCTCTCTTTTACCATGTTTACCGACAGCGTAACTTTGACAGACCATCTTAACTCCAGTGATGAATCATTTCTTTTTGGGCAGCGTAACTGCGTAACTTGGTCAGTCCCTTTCGCTTTCTTTCAGCTTCAGTTATATCCCTCTCTTTTACCATGTTTACTGACGGCGTAAATGCGTAACTTCAACAGACCCTGTTAACTCCAGTGATGGATCATTTCTTCTTTTTTTTTCAGCGTAACTTGTCAGTCCCTTTCTCTTTCTCTCAGCGTAACAGCGTAACTTCAGTGATATCCCTCTCTTGCACCATGTTTACTGACAGCGTAACCGCGTAACTTCGACAGACCCTCTTAACTCCATTTCTTTTTGCTCAGCGTAAATGCGTAACTTGGTCAGTCCCTTTCTCTTTCTCTCAGCGTAACTGCGTATAACTCCAGCTGTATACCTCTCTGACAACTGCGTAACTTCAGGTCGTCATGGACCATCCCTGTTAGCTCAGCATAATTGCATACCTTCATCAGACCCTTTCTCCTTTTCTCATCGTAAGGGACGGTTCAATTCTTACCAGGGGGGGCGGGGATCAAGGGGGGGGGGGGCTAAAAAAAATTCCAATGAGGTTGGAGGGGGGACCAAAAGTTTTGAATTTGGGTTTTAGGGGGGACCAAAATTTCTACATTCATTATTTTGCAAAGCAAACATTTTCTGTAATTTGTATAAATAATCACATTGAAGAATCAAAACCCTGATTCAGCTATAAACTTCGATAAAGCAGCTTTATTTATCAATTTGCCTATTCTTTATATCTATTAAGCAGCCATCTGTTATTACACAATACTTGCCCATCAGGACTGGTAAGCTTAAGCTCAGTGCTTTAACCATGGTGTCATGCTAATAAACTAGCAGATAACGGGTAAGGATGGAGACTGTGAATGTACATGCAGTCAGATGTTTATGACATCAACTAAAGTTAACTAAAGTGAATACACACACCCAGGTGTACAAGTATGTTCACTGTGCATTCAAATGCGAAAAACAACACCAGTGGTTTAAACTATTATATAAATCATACATACTTGAATGTTTCTTTAACCCACATTATACTGTAATCATAATTAAGTTTTATCATGTTTATGAACAAATAATGCACAATCTGATTAAAACTCAGACTCAATAACCGTTCCTCTATCGGACATGTCGCTAATCAGCGACATGTCCGACAGAGGAGCGGTTATTAAGTCTGAGTTTTAATCAGATTGAAATAATGCAATGACCCGGATCCCTGAACACATCAAGCTGAAATGGGTTGAATACGTAATGAGCCCATGATTTGTGCATGACTGCATTCTAAAGCATTACAGCGTTTGTTGTTCATTGAATGTTTTCGTGAGATTAAATAACAGTATATAAACAGGTGGACAATGTATTAAACAATGTGAACAACACAAATAACTTTGAGGAAGATGACAATACCAGTGAAGATTCTGATAGTGAAGAAAATGTTCAGGATAGTGGCAGTGAAGAGACTGATTTTTTCGATGTCATGCACCCATGTGATAGGGCGTGAAAAAGAGGAAGAGGAGATGATGAACTCACAAGTTCTATATTATCACAGAACGGACAAGAACAGTGCACAGGAGACTGCATGTAGACTTTGGCTATTTATAATGACTGCATACATGTACTTCAATTAACATCATCACCATGTAGCAGCAAATTGCCTCTCATTCCGTAATGGAAGTCGAAGAGGTACTTGTTGTGTAATGAGTAGGGTTTATTCAACGATGACAGTAGGGAGAGTGGGGAGACCTGGGACACTATTTCTGTGACGTCACATTATTTCACATTCTGTCCAAAGTATTTAGTTGTGCAAATCAATGCGTGCCATGCACAAACCTGGGAAGAATACCTATGCAATGCCACAGTGTTTAAGACACCAAACCGAGTGTGTTATGATGTGGAGACGATTTCATTTTAGCGTATTTTGGGGGTGACTTGGGACAG
Organism: Hanleya hanleyi; assembly: GCA_036873755.1. Lineage (NCBI taxonomy): Eukaryota > Metazoa > Mollusca > Polyplacophora > Lepidopleurida > Hanleyidae > Hanleya > Hanleya hanleyi. Next base: position 28,595 of record JAVTVY010019457.1, on the reverse strand, counting down.
TGTCGGGAGACATGGGACAAGGAGTTGGGAGATATGGGACAACCGATGTAAAGACTTAAATGCAATCAAACTAACTTTTTTATTTGAAAAAAAAATGGCTTAACATGAAAATGTGAACTTGCTAAAAAATTGTCACTTTGCAGACAGAAAGTAATACCATACATATCGCAATATTCTTCGAAAGTGCAGGGAGAGATGGGACACTCTATAGGGATACACTGTGTCCCAACTCTCCCCTGGGGGGCTCAACTTAGCAAAATGGCGATTTTTTGCTTAACTGTCCATGTTCTCGCAAATTCGGTCAGTGTCATGTGTGCCCTATATAAAAGACAATCCTGTGCCAAGATATCGGTATCATATACCTTATATTGCACCGTATAAACAAATGGGTGTGGCCTCCAAAATCTAGCTTTTCAAGTTAAAAAACATAAAAAGAAAGATTTACTCTCTTCAATGATTCCAGGAAACACCAGAATGATAAATGTGAGAGGCGGTATGAAAACCAAACAGCACATGTAAGCTCAGTCTCCATTGACTTCCACAAGGGTACTAAATAAGGGGTGTCCCAAGCCACCCCTGTCCCATGTGTCCCCACTCTCCCCAACTCAGGGATGTGATGATCCTAACTATCAAATCGATCAGCAGATCAATGGATCAAATCGATCAACCCTACAAAACACAATATAAAATCTATGTAGATAAAAATTGCAGTGAATGTCTCTACTAAATAGCAAAGGGGGGGGGGGGGTCCGGACCCCCCGATGAAATCTGAAAAAAAAAATTGAGAGCGAGATCGTGAAACTAGAACCATTAATCTGCATACATAATGCTCAGATTTATTTCCTGGAAAATGCGTAGAACGCATCTCCAGCGACCTAAGACCCCGGAGCTTCCGGGACCTAGGCGGCCCCTGGACTCTCGCCTGTTAGGCTGAAGATTCGCTTATTTTTGCTTAGTGTAAATGAATCGTATCGGTATCGTATTGGTTTCATGTTTTTTGGTTTTATGTTCCATGAAGTGTGACTTTTCACCATCGATGCGTGCTTATAAATGCGAAACAAGCGTGAAAATAGAACCATAAATCTGCATACATTTTGTTCACATTTATTTCCCAAAAAACGCTTAGAATGCATCTCTGGTGATCAAGGATCTCAGAGCTTCCGGGGCCTAGACGACCCCTGGACCCTCGCCAGTTGCGCCTGGATGTGTTAAATATAACCAGAAAGTCAAATGGATTCAGTCTTGAGGGGTAATTTGTTCAATATCGATGTGTGCTTTTAAATGTGTAACAAAGTTCACAAACGTGAAATAGAACCATACGTCTGCATTCAGATTTATTTCCGGGAAAATGCTTAGATCCCGCATCATCCCGCGGAAAATGCCGCATCTCCGGCGATCTAGGACACTGGAGCTTCCGGGGTCTAGGCGGCCCCTGTACCCTCGCCTATTGGGCTGTGATAGTCGACCTCCCTATGAACTTTCGCTGGATCCGCCCTTGAATAGTTCACAATTAACTCATACTTTGGCCATTATATATCGATGTCTTTATGAGGTATCAGGTATATCACAGAACAAGCGCTGAATGAGCGCAAAGACCTCCGTCGAGGCAACAGGGTCAGTAGGGGAATAGTACATCACTGAATAACATAGGGCCGGATGCCAAGTTCAATTTTGCATTTGTTGACGTGAACTTCACTAATGGTAATTAACGTGAGGTTCCCCACTAGCATGTCCAGCTAGGGATGTGGACGTCACATTCCCCGCAAATACTATTTCTTTGATTTCACGTGCTTGAAATATTGGGGTATGGAATAGAGTATATTGATGGAAAACCTGGAATACTGCTTGAGACATTAGGCCCCTTCCCACCCACACCTCCCCATGAGAGGACACCCCCACCCAAATCAACACGTTAGCGGCAGAAATGAGACCCTGTGTGCCTAGTTTTACCAACTTGCTTGTGATTTTATGCTATAGGCCCTACACATCAACACTTCATATTTTGTACGTGTACAGTATAGCATCCTCATTGACAGAATCTTCTACAAAACACATCTGATTTTACCGACACTTCGTTCTGATCTGTCTCAACATCATGTGTGGATTCAATGGGCTCGGAATAATTTTGTATACTGGTGGTTACAGGTCACCTTCACCATAATGTATCAATTACCATGGACTTGTACATGTATCACATTCATATTGAATGGTGATGGCTGATGAAAATATTGCCAATATGGAACAAATGGCTGGATTCCAGCGAATAAAAAGTTCATGTTAATCATAAACAACATACAATTAATAATACTATCAAATAATTATGTATATTCCTTGTCGACATCAATATAATACAGACAATATTATGACTGAATCAGGGTAACAGATATCCAAGGGTATATATGTCTACATTAAACTGAAGGAGATCCATGATGCGCATTATATTACGTTGTAAAACTTCACTTGCTAATCTCGATTATGTTGCTTATTGTGAAAATAAATGAAGTTAGAAATATCTTCAGCAGCTAAAGTTAAGCCAATCATAACAATATATAACACCATGGTACTCAGGAAATGAAGTCTTTGTTTCTAGAAGCTAAATCATTTCTGACACATTCAAGTCCTCACCTGGTCAAGGGAGATAATTTTGTAAAAAAAAAAACAAGTATAGATCCACACTAGCGCAGACCAGAAAGTTGTATTCTTTGATGATATTTGTGGAGCATGCTGCAGGACTTCAACTTTCATGAATCTGATATTATCCACACAACCCATTCTACATGATATTTTTGCCATAGCACCGATAAACTAGATCCCTTCATTTATGTGGTCCAGATCCAGGAGCTATTGGGGGCTGCAGGTTTTGTAAAAGTTAGATTCAATTATTCTGAGAGAAGGAATGAAGTCCGGCATGGTTGTTTTGAGGTAAAACTGGGCATCCTTGAAAATGTTTGACCGATTAACACATGTATCACTCTGCCGGTCATCATTACATGTGTAATGTTTATTTCCTGAGGAATCAGGGGGGGTTGTGGCCAATCACTGACTCTGATGCTTATGTGCTTCATGACCTACGTGACAGGTTTATGGACTTTACAACATGTTGGCAGAAGATTATTGTATCTTAATTACATCAAGTTTATGGCTGGAACTATGAAATAAATTTAAAGGTAAACATATGCCAAAGCATTGTACATGTATATGTGCTATGTCGCTGTAAATTGCAGGATTAGTGGTCTGTGGACTGCGTGGTACAGTTACGGGCAGCGGCACATGTCTGCATAAGTTTTTCAGTGCTCTCCAGGTAAATGCCATGACTGAAAATATGAAATTAATTCAAAAGTAAACATGCCATATATGACATTGTACATGTATAAGCTTATACATGTGACATGTTGCTGTGAATCACACATTTTTTGGCTTGTGAACTACATGATACTGTTATGGCCAGCAGCACATGTTTGCAGAAGTTTACTGATGGTTTTCCAGTCCGAAACAGGCAGGGAAATATGAATTTGACCCAAAAATCAACCGGACTATTACACAAAAATACTACAATATAGTACATGTTGTTTGTGTTGAAGTTTCACACAATTTGGATTTCACGGACTACGTGACAGGTTTATCATGTACGACACATGTTGGCGGAACTTTATTGATTGTTTTCCAGTCCGAAACAGGCAGGAAAATATGAATTCGCAGAAAAAAGCAAACCTGCATTTTACATAACAAAGACATAAATTTGGTACATGTGTTGCGCGTTGATAAATCGCACAATTTTGATTTGGCAGACTACGTGAAAGTCTTATGGACTACGGGACATGTTGGCGGAAGTTTTCCAATGCATTCCCAGTCCCAAGCAAGGAAGGAAATATGAATTTGACCCAAAAATCAACATGACTATTACACAAAAATGCTACAATATTGTACATGTTGTTTGCGTTGAATTTTTGCACAATTTGGATTTCAAGGACTACGTGACAGGTTTATCATCTACACCACATGTTATCAAAACTTTGCTAATGGTTTTTTAATCTGAAACAGGCAGGGAAATATGAATTTGCAGAAAAAAGCAAACCTGCATTTTACATAATAAATACATGAATTTGGTACATGTGCTGCGCGTTGATAAATCGCACAATTTTGATTTGGCAGACCACGTAAAAGTCTTATGGGCTACGGGACATGCTGGTGGAAGTTTTAATGCATTTCCAGTCTCAATCAAGCATGGAAATATAAATTTGACCCAAAAGTAAACATGAATTTTGAATAAAAACAAAGAAAAATAGCACATGTTGTTTGCGTTGAATTTTCATACAATTTGGGTTTCACAGACTATGAGACAGGTTTGCCATGTACGTTATATATCAGTTGAAGATTACGGATACTTTTTCCGGGCCCAAACATGCAGCAAAATAAAAAATAAACGAAAAATAAAACATGCATTTTACAGTTTTACACAACATTACAAGTATAGGCCTATGGACCACGCCCCCTTTGTTCGGGTATTGATTTAACGACTAATTGGCTATAGTTCGATGGAACGAGACTATCTGCGTTAGAACATATGTCATAAAACATGTTCGCATAGATCTGGAGTAATGAACAAGAAATGACTCAAAATACAAACCCGGAAATGGAAAACAACAACATGTCTTGGTTTGCGCGACCTTGGTGACCTTTCCCACCGTAAATTTTATTTCGGGAAATAGAGCCTAATAACGTGTTTGCTGGTGGAAAAGGAATATTTCCTGCCTCCTAGATTTCACAAATGGTTCCAAAAGGTTTCAAAAAGTTTCAATTTGGAATGGAGTCTATCGGGGGAGAGAAGAAGCGAAAAATCGCATTGTCCGTCTCTCTCAATCTCTCGGTGGATGCAGGACAGAACCGGATAGCTCTGGTTTCGAGATTGAGGTGGAACCCGACTACAGAAGCAAGGCCCACTGCAATGCATTGCAATGGGGGAACCCCATTATTTCAATTGTGTCCAAAGAAAAGTGCAAGATTTCGTCGGGAACCATGACGATCCCTATTGGAAATACTATGAGTCGTGGGTTCCCCATATGACAATTATTTGGCGGGAGATTTCACGTTGCGTTCCTAGACCTCCGTCTGATCGACGGAGGTAAAAAAAAACAGATGCTACTATAAACATTAACGTACCACATGTATATTCATCATCACATGTATATTAATAGCCACGTTACTTTATACCCAGATATATATTCATCACCACATTACTGAATGAGAGGCAATTTGCTGTTACAATCACACTAGATTTTCATTAAAAGGTAGGACGTTCTGATTTTCGAGCAATTGGGGGGGGGCCAAAATTTTCCTTGTGTGGGGGGGGACAAAAAATTGTTGTGGCCCACTGACCGGAATCTCCCCGGCCAACCCCCCCCCCCCTCCCCACCCTCCCTGGTAAAAAATGAACCGTTCCTAACTGCGTAACTCCGGTTATAGACCGCTCATTTCTATGACAAGCCGTTTTGGTATTTATTCCTTCAAAAATTCTTTTTTTGATATCGAAAATAAATGTGCGCCGTTTTGGTATTTAATCGGATAATTGTTGATATCAAAAATACTATTATATAGGGTTTGACGAAAGTAGTAGGTAGCCGTGATTTCGAGCCTCATTTTCCAGGGAGGTAACTCTTGGTTCCTTTTTTTCCGCCAGGGGGCGCTCTTGTAGGTATGCAAACAGACGTTTTGGGATCGAGGGGGTGCCTAATGGGCCGATGGAGTTGTATGAGGTATCAATGTGAAGCCTATGTGAGGGGGCATCCGACTGGACTAGTGTCTCGGTCGTTGTCCACATTCTGCGCATGCGCAGACAGGGAATTGTGGGAAAAGGGTATGGAAATAGACGTTTTGGGATCTAGGTGAGCCACTAATGAGCCGATGGAGTTGAGTGAGATATCAATGTGAAGCCTATGTGAGGGGCATCCGATTGGACTAGTGTCTCGTGAATTCTGGGAAAAGGGTGTGCAAATAGACGTTTTAGGGTTTAGGTGAGCCCCTAATGATCCTATGGTGTCGTGTGAGGTATCAGTGTGAAGCTGTCGTGAGGGAGCATCCACCTGGGCTAGTGTGTCGTTCGTTGTCAATAGTCTGCGCATGCGCAGTCTGGCCGTAGTATAGAAATAGACGTGTTGGGGTTTAGGTGGGCCACTAATGGTCCGATGGAGTCGGGTGAGGTATCAAAGTGAAGCATTCGTGAAGGGGCATCCAGTCGTGGGTGGGTGCATGTAAAATTAGGGATATGACGTCACTTCCGGTCAGGGTGAATGGGGCGTGGGAGTATGATAGGACATGTACCGACCTGTCTGTGGGGGTTTTCCCGCCAGAATTTCGCTGACGTCTGCGCCTGCATCCGGGTATGCATGAGGGTCTGTGTGAATGGGGTGTGACCTGAGAACATGATAGGAATGCATGTACTGACCTGTCTGTGGGGTTTTACCCGGCCCGGCCCGACTCACGCTCACGTCTGCGGCTACATCCGGGTACAGCGATCGATAAAAGAACCAATGGACGGGTACTAGAATTTCGCTGACGTCTGCGCCTGCATCCGGGTACTAGAATGCTTTCGCCTACGTCCGCGCCTACATCCGGGTACTTCTATGTAGGTGTATAAAAGTGGGAATGTTTAGGGCAATGCTGCATTCATTGGCCTGCTTGACCTGACCAGCCTGAGCCTGCCTCACCAGCCTGAGCCTGCCTCACCGGAGATATACCATGAGACGTGGAGAAGATTTTCCAGGGGATCCTCCGGCGCTGTAATCTTTGTTGTTGTTGTTGTTGCTCCCTTTTTTGGACTAACCCATCAGAATAGTACGTATCACGGACTACACCCGTAGAGCTACGTCTAGGCGCGCATGTGTGCCATGGTCTATAAAACACGTCTCTCTGGATCCTACACCTCCATTCCTACGGTTTCAGAGCCATGACGGACACCCGTCCCTATGCGACTCGCATTTTACAGCATGCGACCGTGGTTAATTCGCTCACGGGTTACCGAGCAGTGGTTTGGCCCATGTTATCAGATGGCGACGACAACGAGGGGCGACGCCAGATCCTGACAGAGTGCACTCGATGGAGAGGTGTGCCATCACTCACCACTACTGGACTATGACAGCCATCCTTGATGCTCGGGCTATGGACCACGAGCGCTTACGCCGGAATCAGCGACGGCTGGTTGGCCTAGTCATGGTCTGTGCCCTATTGACCCTGGCGCTGTGGCATTGACAGTGGGACCTGACTATAAATACGAGGGTCAGACACAGTGTGCGTCATTCAACGATCGTCATTGGGTCAACCATGTCAGCAGTTCTACGAGCCATCCTTCCCCTTACACCCCGGGTGGGGTTACACGTCTATAAAGATAAAGTCACCCTCGTGGAAGACCGTGGAGATGTTTGCTGGTCGCGCGCTGAGACCGTATCGAATACGGTTACGCTACACCGTGACGGCTGGACCAAATTTAAACGGGTGTTGAGCGACGAGCTCGACGGACACCTTATCCACATAGACAATGCCATCCACGTACACCGTGGACCCTTCTTCCCAAGCCTGGGCCGCTACCAAGACCCTACACGAGGCTTCACCCTAGACCCCGATCTGTGGACAGCCTTCGAGAAAGTGGTGCCTATCGTGGACCAGCTGTTTACACCGGACGAGCGGTCATCAGACGAGTTGGAGTGGGCTCGTGCCCTGAGAGAAGCGGCGGCAGAACCCAATGAACAAAGGTCTAGCAATGAACCAGACGACGATGCCATTGATTACCCGGCTAGACTCAGTTAGCCCAGTGACATGACCAACCGATCCTTTGATCTCACGGGATTCTTCCTATAAATACGAGAGACAGTCAAATCTGGTACCATTCACGTACTGACCATGGCGGAGCATATAATACTGGCGTATCTCAGCTTGACCCCCGTGGTTTTCCTGCACGTTTATGCAGATAAGGTCGATATCATGGAGGAGGTGGGAGACATCTGTGATGCGGACCCTACACAACCGTGCCCGGCCCACATTCGTCTGTCCCGGGAGGGCTGGACCAAATTCAAAATTTGTCTGCTGAACTGGACGGCGACCTCATCCACTTGTGTCACGATGTGTACATCCGACGCGGCCCTTTCTTTGCTCAATTGGCTCGGCTAGATGGGGGTACAGTGCATTTTACCCTTCACCCTGATCTATGGTCTGCATTGGAAGATGCCGTGGTATATGTGGATCAAGTGCTTATCAAGCGGTCATCAGACGAGTTGGACTGGTCATTTACCATGGACACTGTGGAAGCCAACGAAGAAAATCAGAAAGAAACTCCGGCCCAAGATATACCTGTTATAAATAAACGATAGAGCCGGGGTCCATCATCATTTGTCACCATGAAGCGCTGGGAGAAGGTGTTGGATAACTTATACTACAGTCCCGACCGTCCGGCGGCCTATAGTGCATTGTCGGCTCTCTATCGAGCGGCCAAACCCCAGGGGATACAACGTGCCCAAGTCCGAGATTGGTTAAGAAAACAAGACACCTATACCTCACATCGATCTGTCCGTCGCCATTTTCTACGGAACCGGGTCATCGTGAGAGGAATAGATGCCCAGTGGCAAGCGGATTTGGTCGATATGAGCGCCTTTGCCAAACACAACGATGGAAATCGGTATATCTTGACGTGCATCGATATCCTATCGAAGTATGCGTGGGTGGTACCCATCCGGACGAAAACGGGGGCGAATCTCATAGCGGCGTTCAAAGACATCTTCAAGACCGGGCGCAAACCTTTGTATTTGCAAACCGACGAAGGCACGGAATTCCTCAACAGACCGTTCCAACAGTTTCTGAAAGCCCAGAAGGTGTTTTTCTTCCATACGTACAACGAGACCAAGGCTTCCGTGGTGGAAAGGTTCAACAGGACATTCAAAGGCCGCATGTATAAATATTTCACCTATAAGAATACAAGGCGGTACATCGATGTTCTCCGGAAACTTGTGAGTGGTTACAATCGAGCCTATCACCGGAGTATAGAGAGAGCCCCCATTACCGTGACCCAACGCAATGAAGCCCAAGTCCGGCGTGTCTTGTACCCCAGGCCATCGCAGCGAACGCCGAAGGCGGTGTACAAGGTCGGGGACCCTGTACGGATCAGTAAAGTCAAATGTCAATTTGAGAAAAGTTACTTGCCCAACTGGAGCGATGAGCACTTCCTGATTAAACGGCGCCTACCCCGACAGCAGCGAGTCTATGAACTGGAAGATCTTCAAGGGGAACCGTTGCTAGGGACGTTTTACGAGACGGAATTACAGCCTGTCGTAAAAACACAGCAAGACTACTACACGGTGGAGCAGATTTTGAAAACGGAACGTCGACGTGGCAAACTGTTTCATTTCGTCAAATGGCAAGGCTGGCCCAGTTCCTTCAATTCCTGGGTCGCTGCCAACCAGGTGAAACGACTATAAAACCAGACACCACTTCCGTCATCCTTCATTCCACGTCCGACCACATTGCTATGGACAAACAGCATTTGCCTCTGAACACTGCGTCTCCCAAAACGCGCAAAGCGCAAGTGGGCTTTGTGGTGATACTGCTAACCCTGCTGAGTGTGTTGTACGGAGGTGTGTTTTACGACGTAGCCTATGTCAGCACGTTACTTAACCAACTGAGAACACCAGCCATCAGTGAAACCGGTCTACAGATAGCACCAGTCAACCCCGTATCGAGCCCAGTCACCATCCCACCCCGTGTACAAGCCCCATCGAGCTCCACACCAAGCTCCACACCTACACCAAGAACACCCACTACGTCTGAAAACCCACCGGATTTCATCCCTCACACTGAACAGACAACGACGACCGACGTTGTAACCACCACCATCATCACCCGCAGTGAACAGACAACGACGACCAACGTTGTACCCACCACCACCACTCCAGTTCACTCGTACCAAATTTACAAGAGCGGGTTACCACGACAGCGCATACAGCTCGAACCATGGACCCTCGGTGGCAGCATCCCTTCACTTGCGTCATCGCAGGACCGACGGGCTCCGGCAAAACGCACTTCGTCAGGAAGCTCCTTCAACACGCCGACAGCATGATCACCCCACCCATTGCCCGAGTCATGTGGTGTTACGGAGAATGGCAGGCAGCGTGTGCAGCAATGCCCCACATCACGTTCGTGGAAGGCCTACCCAACCTGGCCGATTTGGAACCCGACACCTTGGTGGTTCTGGATGATCTCATGGCGGAGACGGATGCGCGGGTCACCCAACTCTTTACCAAAGGCAGCCACCATCGACGGCTCAGCATCATCTACATTGTGCAGAATCTGTTCAGTAAAAACAAAGAACATCGGAACATCAGCTTAAATGCCCACTACCTGGTGGTCTTCAAAAACCCGAGAGATACCACTCAACTGCTGCACCTGGCGAGACAGATGTATCCCGGCCGCACACGGTTTGCGTTGGAAGCCTTCAAAGGTGCCACAACCCCTCAGCACAGGTATATGCTCTTCGACCTCAAGCAAGCCTCCCCCGACCACCTTCGACTACGGACCGGCATCTTTCCCGGAGAGACCCACCACGTGTACATGCAAAAATAATGTAAACACATCCACAGTGGCGCCCTCAGCTGGGCTGTGTGTGTTTGATGATGGGGATAATAAAAATAATTAATACCACAGCATGGTTCATTCTGGGCTCTCTGAAGTAGATAAAATGAGCAGAGTTGTGGGTTCTAGCATTAGTTGTACATGATGTCTGCGCGAGTACGGAAGCACGCTCCGACGCTCCGTGTATTGAAGACGGCCCCACCCGAGTTGGGCCGAACCATTGTACGCGGTGCGGACCCTGACCTTGTACGCTGTCTGTGCCAGATCGGGTACAACCTGCTAAAAGGCAACGTTCCTCAGACTAAGTTGGCCAAGCATAAGGCAGGTCTCCGACCCCTAGTCCAGAAGCGGGTCCCCCAAACACAAAAGAAAAAGGTGTTACAGAAAGGCGGCTTTCTCGGGGCCATATTAGCACCGTTGGCCGCTTCCGTGTTGGGTCCAGTATTGGGTGGACTCTTCGGCCGACAATGAACCACACGAAAAAAATGGTCCTCGTCGAATCACGGTTCCTTCAAAACCTCCAATCGCCCTACCCTGTCCCACCTACGGTGAAGACCATAAACACCCTCGATGGAGAGATGCAACAGATCTTACAGACACCGGGGTTAAGCGACAATGAGAAAGTACAACGGTACAATGAGACGCTTCAACGGTACATGACGTTCATGGACCAATACAAAACCCTCTCTACCCCAGCACGACCACCACCACCACCACCACGTGACACACTGCCGACCTCAGCACCGCTCCAACAGCCGCCATTACCAGGGGTACCACCCACAGCCCCACAATGGGTGGAAGACGAAGTGCTGAAGAAAGTACCTGCATCGTTCAAGAAACAAGCTGGCCTGGTATTGCAACGGATGAAACAGAATCCTAACATGACTTGGAATGATAAAGGCGAACTCCTGGTACAGAATCCCGTGGTCCTCGGGACCCACATGACGGATTTAGTGAATGACCTGATGCGTCAACGCAGGTCGCACACAGATCCTCGAGGATGGGAGGTCTTCGCTCAAGGCTTGAAAGACATGCATGTACCACAGGAATTGGTGAGGAATCCCCACCGCTGGGCCTTTATGCAGCGGACCCAGCAATCGCCGAGTGGCCCACTACCTTCTTGGGAAGCCGAATGAGAACCGGAGTCACCCCCCAAAACACCACCACCACAACGGGCACCTTCTTTTCAGACCTTTAAAAAACCATCCTCGATGAGGACACCCCACATCTCCAGAGCCGTGACACGTAGCAAGTCACCGCGACGAACACGACGCCGGACACAACCGCCCAAGGCCTGGAACACCTATTAAAACCAACAGCAGCAGTAGGACAGCTCAGTCGCCATGTTTTACCTCACCCTACCCAGTAACAGTTCGCTGGATGTGTTTCCTGACAACACCTTGGCCAAGTACGTCACCCAGTTACCGCAACCGTTGCATTTACCTGGACGATGGGAATGTGGCCTCGTGGATATCCAATACCCTTACTCGTGGTACAAAGTGCGAGCCAATGAAGTGTGGTACGAGGTGACCTACGAAGGCAAAAACACCCGACTCTCCCTCCCCGAAGGCCAATACGATACCCCCAAGGAGTTCATGCAGGGGCTGACAAGACTGTTGCATTATAAGGCTCTACGGGAGGTCACGAATGTTTCAAAACCCATCAAATCCTTTCCCTTCAAGAATCACGTGGACTTCGATTACAACGCACACAACGGCAAGGCACAGATCCTCCTCACCGCCAACGTGAGTGTCGTACTGAGTCCTATCCTACAGCAAATGCTGGGTCTCGCTCACGCGACCTACACGGGTCCATCCGAGGACCATGGCCAGACCCCGATGGATATGAAGTCGGGTATGTACGGACTCTACGTCTACTCGGACGTAGTCGACAACCACATCGTGGGCGATATCAACACATCTCTGTTACGGGTGGTGCCCATTAAAAAGACGTATGGAGATCAAGTCACCCACAGTTTCACTCACATGCTCTACCTACCCGTACGACAAACCGACATCAACACTATCACGGTGGATATAAGAGATGACACGGGACGACCGGTGGCATTCGAACGAGGAAAAGTAGTGCTGACACTTCATTTTCGACAAGCACGTGCTCCCCATTTTGTATAATGAAGGTCCCTTACGAGTGCGATGCACGCGGCTATATGGACTATTATGCCCAACAGGCCGGGGGTGGCCTTCCCGTCTTTAGTGGTGCACGCATGCAACGAGGACATGGGCTGGGGAACATACTCGGGAGCATCGTCAAAACGTTCCTGCCCTTGGTGACGCGTGGGGTAAAAGCGATCGGCAAACAAGCGGTACGCAGTGGACTGCAAGTGCCCGGTGATGTCTTGCGGGGTACGGCACCCAAAGAAGCCTTGAAACGGGGCCAAAGCACAACGCACCGTAGGGAATAAAAGACCTGCACCACCGAGAACACGCACCAGTCGACGACCGACCCAGCGATGACGCACATCGGAGACCCAGGATATCTTTTCTTAACCATGTCCTTGATCCACGCAGAGTCCTGCCCCTCCACCAACAGTGAATTTGATCTGTGGACCGTGCCGCCCACACAGACCAGTGCCGAACAAGGATTATGGGTGGAGCATCTCCCGCTCTCCAGCATCAACGAAACGGCCCATCGAGTTCACCATCAGTAATGCGGATACGGCCTATGAGGATTTAGCCCATACGTACTTGTATGTGAAAGCCAAGGTCGTCAATGGGGATGGCTCCAGAATCATCCAAGCTGCAACGGTGGGCCCGACGAATCTCTGGCTGCACTCGATGTTTCAACAGGTGGATATTTTTCTCAGCGACAAACTCACCAGTGACTCGACCAACACGTACCCCTATCGAGCCTATATCGAGACGCTGTTGTCGCATGGACGAGAGGCTAAAACAATCTCAACTGACAGCCGCTTTATTCTACCAGGACACAGCCGAGCACATGGACACGGTGGACAATGAAGGATATACCAAACGGAAGGCTTTCACTGCGAACGGCGCCTCGGTGGATCTCATGGGTCGACTACACGCAGACATGTTCATGCAAGACCGGTACCTCTTGAACAAGATCCCCATCAAAATCCGACTGATACGGGCGCCTCCGACCTTCGCCTTGATGGCCACTAACGTAGACGGGCATGCAGCTGACTATAAGATTGTCATCCAAGACGCAGTCCTGTATGTCCGAAAAGTGAAACCGAATCCAGCCGTTCAATTGGGACACATGAAAGCCTTGGAAACAAAACCAGCCCAGTACCCTATCCGACGTGTACAAACCAAAGTGTTCTCTGTTCCTGCTGGAAATATGAGCGCCAATAAAGAAAACCTGTTCCTGGGGGAACTACCCAAGCGATTGATCCTGGCCTGTGTGGAAAATACCAGTTTCAGCGGAGCCTACCCAGAGAATCCGTTTGACTTTAAACATTTCGGCATCAATTTTGTGGCCCTGCATGTGGATGGACAACAGGTGTCAGCCACGGCCTTAACACCGAACTTTGGGCGGAGGAATTTCATTCGAGCCTATCAGAGCCTGTTTACAGCCACCGGTCAAATCAACCAGGACGAAGGGAATATGATCAGTCGGGAGAACTACGCGAACGGATACACGTTGTTCTGTTTCGATCTGACCCCCACCTTAGAGAACGACCATCAGCTGGCCCTGGCCAAGGAAGGCAATTTACGGTTGGAAATCCACTTTGCACGAGCCCTCGGGACCACCGTCAATGTGATCTGCTACGCCGAGTTTGACAACATCATTCAAGTGGACAAGGCGCGCAACGTCCTGTGTGACTTCTCCACCTAACATGGATACAGACCAGATAACCACCGTGCTGGAGAATGATCCAGGGGCACGTATGGTCTTTCAAGGGGTGTTCGCCCGAGATGTGTTCCCATCAGACCGTATGTATCCTGCTGCATACGTTCTCAACACGGACCCGATGGATCGGCCCGGTGAACAATGGGTGGCCGTGTACTTGACAGAAGCGCAGGGCGAATACTTTGACCCGTACGGCCTGCCACCCCTCCATACCGATTTAAATAGACTTCATGGATCAAGGCACAGAGACGTGGTGTTGTAACAGTCAAACGTTGCAAAGCCTGACCAGCAGCGTGTGCGGACAATATTGCTTGTTTTACCTGTACCATCGATGCCGGGGCAGAACCTTATCTACCATCGTACAGATGTTTGACGAGTACCCCAAGGCCGAGGACCGCGATGTACTCGTATATGATTGGGCCGTCCATCATTTCAATGTACAAGCCCCGTTCTGGGCTTAAGTTCTTTCAATGTAAAAGCCCCCTGTTCTGGGCTTAAGTTTACAAGCCCCCTGTTCTGGGCTTCAGTTCTTTCAATGTACAAGCCACCTGTTCTGGGCTTCAGTTCTTTCAATGTACAAGCCCCATGTTCTTGGCTTCAGTTTTCACGTGGTTGTTCTCACGTTGTTGTTGTTGTTGAATATAAAAAAAATGAGATCTCACCCAAAAAACCCTGTCTTGTGTGTTTTCTATATAAGCATAATGCATGAAGGCTATAACAGACATGTGGGGATTCGGTGAAACTGGCTTCGAACACAGTGGAGAAAGTAGCCCATCAGTGGCCTAGGATAATCCGAAATTTCCCCGCGCAGGCGTGCGGCCGGAGTGACCGCGCGCGCGGGCGCGCTGCGGCCGGGGCGGGGCGGGGCGGGGCGGGGCGGGGCGGGGCGGGGCGGGGCGGGGCGTGGCGGGGCGGGGCGGGGCGGGGCGGGGCGGGGCCGGGCGGGGCCGGGCGGGGCCGGGCGGGGCCGGGCCGGCCGGGCCGGGGAAAAGTCGGATGTTGAACATCCGGACCCTACGTCTAAGGGGAACATTGGAACTCTTCTGTGTTCGAAAGTAGTTTTAGTGAAACCCGGAAGTGACGTCTGTGCGACCAGCCCACACCACCACCCAACCACAACCATGGACCCATGGTGGGGGGTCAAACACACCCCCACGCATCCCCCAACATGCCTGCTTTCTATACTACGACCAGACTGCGCATGCGCGGACCATTGAACACGGACGAACCATCAGTCCAGTCGGATGCTGCTTCACGAGAGCTTCAACATAAGACCTCATACGACTCCATCGGACCCATAGTGACCCATGTCTATTTCCATACACTTTCTCTACTGCGCATGCGCAGAATTACGTCAGTTCCACGTCACACCCAGCCCGTTGGATACTCCCTCACGTACGCTTTACATTGATACCTCACTCGATCCAATCGGTCCAATAGTGGCCCACCTAAACCCAACACGTCTATTTCTATACTTGGGCGGTTGTGTCCGGCGTCGTGTTCGTCGCGGTGACTTGCTACGTGTCACGGCTCTGGAGATGTGGGGTGTCCTGATCGAGGGTGGTTTTTTAAAGGCCTGAAAAGAAGGTGCCCGTTGTGGTGGTGTTTTGGGGGGTGACTCCGGTTCCCACTCGGCTTCCCAAGGTTGTGGAGTCTATCGTGGTGCACGACTCGGTGAGTCACGCTGCATAAAGGCCCAGCGGTGGGGGTTCCTCACCAATTCCTGTGGTACATGCATGTCTTTCAAGCCTTGAGCGAAGACCTCCCATCCTCGAGGATCCGTGTGCGACCTGCATTGACGCATCAGGTCAGTCACTAAATCCGTCATGTGGGTCCCCGGGACCACCTGATTCTGTACCAGGAGTTCGCCTTTATCATTCCAAGTCATGTTAGGATTCTGTTTCATCCGTTGTAATACCAAACCAGCTTGTTTCTTGAACGATGCAGGTACACTCTTCAGGACTTCGTCTTCCACCCACTGTGGAGCTGTGGGTGGTACCCCTGATAATGGCGGCTGTTGGAGCGGTGCTGAGGTCGGCGGTGTGTCGCGTGGTGGTGGTGGTGGTGCTGGGGTAGAGAGGGTTTTGTATTGGTCCATGAACGTCATGTACCGTTGAAGCGTCTCATTGTACCGTTGTACTTTCTCACTGTCGCTTAACCCCGGTCTTTGTAAGATCTGTTGCATCTCTCCATCGAGGGTGTTTATGGTCTTCACCGTAGGTGGGACAGGGTAGGGCGATTGGAGATTTTGAAGGGACCGTGGTTCCACGAGGACCATTTTTTTCGTGTGGTTCATTGTCGGCCGAAGAGTCCACCCAATACTGGACCCAACACGGAAGCGGCCAACGGTGCTAAGATGGCCCCGAGAAAGCCGCCTTTCTGTAACACCTTTTTCTTTTGTGTTTGAGAGACTCGCTTCTGGACTAAAGTTCGGAGACCTGTCTTATGCTTGGTCAACTTGGTCTTCTGAGCCGGAGTCAGTGGTACGTTGCCTTCTAACAGGTTGTACCTGATCTCGCACAGACAGCGTACAAGGTCAGGGTCCGCACGGCCTACAATGGTTCGGACCAACTCGGGTGGGGCCGTCTTCAATACACGGAGCGTCGGAGCGTGCTTCCGTACTCTCGAGGTCGAAGAGCATATACCCGTGCTGAGGGATTGTGGCATCTTTAAAGGCTTCCAACGCAAACGGTGTGCGACCGGGATACATCTGTCTCGCCAGGTGCAGCAGTTGAGTGGTATCTCTCGGGTTTTTGAAGACCACCAGGTAGTGGGCATTTAAGCTGATGTTCCGATGTTCTTTGTTTTTACTGAACAGATTCTGCACAATGTAGATAATGCTGAGCCGTCGATGGTGTCTGCCTTTGGTAAAGAGTTGGGTGACCCGCGCATCCGTCTCCGCCATGAGATCATCCAGAACCACCAAGGTGTCGGGTTCCAAATCGGCCAGGTTGGGTAGGCCTTCCACGAACGTGATGTGGGGCATTGCTGCACACGCTGCCTGCCATTCTCCGTAACACCACACGACTCGGGCAATGGGTGGGGTGATCATGCTGTCGGCGTGTTGAAGGAGCTTCCTGACGAAGTGCGTTTTGCCGGAGGCCGTCGGTCCTGCGATGACGCAAGTGAAGGGATGCTGCCACCGAGGGTCCATGGTTCGAGCTGTATGCGCTGTCGTGGTAACCCGCTCTTGTAAATTTCGTACGAGTGAACTGGAGTGGTGGTGGTGGGTACAACGTTGGTCGTCGTTGTCTGTTCACTGTGAGTGATGATGGTGGTGGGTGTAACGTCGGTCGTCGTTGTCTGTTCAGTGTGAGGGATGAAATCCGGTGGGTTTTCAGACGTAGTGGGTATACTTGGTGTAGGTGTGAAGCTTGGTGTGGAGCTCGTTGTGGCTTGTACACGGGGTGTGGTGGTGACTGGGCTCGATACGGGGTTGACTGGTGCTATCTGTAGACCGGTTTCATTGATGGCTGGTGTTCTCAGTTGGTTAAGTAGCGTGCTGACATAGGCTACGCCGTAAAAACACACCTCCGTACAACACACTCAACAGGGTTAGCACTATCACCACAAAGCCCACTTGCGCTTTGCGCGTTTTGGGAGACGCTGTGTTCAGAGGCAGCTGCTGTTTGTCCATAGCACCGTGGTCGAACGTGGAATGAAGGATGACAGTAGTGGTGTCTGGCTTTATAGTCGTTTCACCTGGTTGGCAGCGACCCAGGAATTGAAGGAACTGGGCCAGCCTTGCCATTTGACGAAATGAAACAGTTTGCCACGTCGACGTTCCGTTTTCAAAATCTGCTCCACCGTGTAGTATTGCTGTGTTTTTACGACAGGCTGTAATTCCGTCTCGTAAAACGTCCCTAGCAACGGTTCCCCTTGAAGATCTTCCAGTTCATAGACTCGCTGCTGTCAGGGTAGGCGCCGTTTAATCAGGAAGTGCTCATCGCTCCAGTTGGGCAAGTAACTTTTCTCAAATTGGCCTTTGACTTTACTGATCCGTACAGGGTCCCCGACCTTGTACACCGCCTTCGGCGTTCGCTGCGATGGCCTGGGGTACAAGACACGCCGGACTTGGGCTTCATTGCGTTGGGTCACGGTAATGGGGCTCTCTCTATACTCCGATGATAGGCTCGATTGTAACCACTCACAAGTTTCGGGAGAACATCGATGTACCGCCTTGTATTCTTATAGATGAAATATTTATACATGCGACCTTTGAATGTCCTGTTGAACCTTTCCACCACGGAAGCCTTGGTCTCGTTGTACGTATGGAAGAAAAACACCTTCTGGGCTTTCAGAAACTGTTGGAACGGTCTGTTGAGGAATTCCGTGCCTTCGTCGGTTTGCAAATACAAAGGTTTGCGCCCGGTCTTGAAGATGTCTTTGAACGCCGCTTTGACATTCGCCCCCGTTTTCGTCCGGATGGGTACCACCCACGCATACTTCGATAGGATATCGATGCACGTCAAGATATACCGATTCCCATCGTTGTGTTTGCCAAAGGCGCTCATATCGACCAAATCCGCTTGCCACTGGGCATCTATTCCTCCCACGATGACCCGGTTCCGTAGAAAATGGCGACGGACAGCTCGATGTAAGGTATAGGTGTCTTGTTTTCTTAACCAATCTCGGACTTGAGCACGTTGTATCCCCTGGGGTTTGGCCGCTCGATAGAGAGCCGTCAATGCACTATAGGCCGCCGGACTGTCGGGACTGTGGTATAAGTTATCCAACACCTTCTCCCAGCTCTTCATGGTGACAAATGATGATGGATCCGGGCTCTATCGTTTATTTATAACGGTATATCTTGGGCCGGAGTTTCTTTCTGATTTTCTTCGTTGGCTTCTACCAGTATATTGTCCATGGTAAATAACCAGTCCAACTCGTCTGATGACCGCTCTTCCTCCGTAAGCACTTGATCCACATCTGCCACGGCATCTTCCAATGCAGACCATAGAACAGGGTGAAGGGTAAAATGCACTGTACCCTCATCTAGCCGAGCCAATTGAGCAAAGAAGGGGCCGCGTCGGATGTACACATCGTGACACAAGTGGATGAGATCGCCGTCCAGTTCACCAGACAACACCCGTTTGAATTTGGTCCAGCCCTCTCGGGACAGACGAATGTGAGCCGAGCACGGTTGTGTAGGGTCCGCATCACAGATGTCTCCCACCTCCTCCATGATATCGACCGTATCCGCATACACGTGCAGGAAAACCTCGGGGGTCAAGCTGAGATACGTCAGTATTATATGCTCCGTCATGGTCAGTACGTGAATGGTACCAGATTTGACTGTCTCTCGTATTTATAGGGAAACCCCTATCGGGTGATCGGGTGATCGTGTCACTGGGCTGATTGAGTCTAGCCGGGTAATCAATGGCATCGTCGTCTGGTTCATGGCTAGACATTTGTTCATTGGGTTCTGCCGCCGCTTCTCTCAGGGCACGAGCCCACTCCAACTCGTCTGATGACCGCTCGTCCGGTGTAAACAGTTGGTCCACGATGGGCACCACTTTCTCGAAGGCTGTCCACAGATCGGGGTCTAGGGTGAAGCCTCACGTAGGGTCTTGGTAGCGGCCCAGGCGTGGGAAGAAGGGTCCACGGTGTACGTAGATGGCATTGTCTATGTGGATGAGGTGTCCGTCAAGCTCGCCGCTCAACACCCGTTTAAATTTGGTCCAGCCGTCACGGTGTAGCGTAACCGTATTCGATACGGTCTCAGCACGCGACCAGCAAACATCTCCACGGTCTTCCACGAAGGTGACTTTATCTTCATAGACGCGTAACCCCACCCGGTGTGTAAGGGGAAGGATGGCTCGTAGAACTGGTGACATGGTTGACCCAATGACGATCGGTGAATGACGCACACTGTGTCTGACCCCCAGGTGCCACTGTCAATGCCACAGCGCCAGGGTCAATAGGGCACAGGCCATGACTAGGCCAACCAGCCGTCGCTGATTCCCGCGTGAGCGCTCGTGGTCCATAGCCCGAGCATCAAGGATGGCTGTCATAGTCCAGTAGTGGTGAGTGATGGCACACCTCTCCATCGAGTGCACTCTGTCGAGGACCGCTTCTGTGAACTCGTTCAGGATCTGGCGTCGCCCCTCGTTGTCGTCGCCATCTGAAAACATGGACCGAACCACTGCTCGGTAACCCGTGAGCGAATTAACCACGGTCGCATGCTGTAAAATGCGAGTCGCATAGGGACGGGTGTCCGTCATGGCTCTGAAACCGTAGGAATGGAGGTGTAGGATCCAGAGAGATGTGTTTTATGGACCATGTCACACATGCGCGCCTAGACGTAGCTCTACGGGTGTAGTCCGTGATACGTACTATTCTGATGGGTTAGTCCAAAAAAGAGAGCAACAACAACAACAAAGATAACAGCGCCGGAGGATCCCCTGGAAAATCTTCTCCACGTCTCATGGTATAGCTCCGGTGAGGCAGGCTCAGGCTTGTGAGGCAGGCTCAGGCTGGTCAGGTCAAGCAGGCCAATGAATGCAGCATTGCCCTAAACATTCCCACTTTTATACACCTACATAGAAGTGCCCGGATGTAGGCGCGGACGTAGGCGAAAGCATCGCAGTACCCGGATGTAGACGCAGACGTGAGCAAAATTCTAGTAGCCATCCATTGGTTCTTTTATCGATCGCTCATTGGCTCTTTTTCTCGACCGCTGATTGGTCCAAATGGAACTGCCCATCCTTCTCAGGTTAATTTACAATGCCATTTTTGGGTTCAAGCTCTGTATATCGATGCCGCAACATTGTCGCCGAACCTTGCCGTAAGGGAGACCTTGGACCTTTTGACCTGGATGTGACCTTTGACCTTTTGACCCGACATTCATCCGCGCACTGCCGGTGATGAAGCGCGCGCGCGCGTGCGGCATCAGATCACCCCCCCCCGGGCCGGGAAAAAACCCCGAGGTTGAACATCCGGACGTCTAAGAGAACATTGGAACTCTTCTGGGTTTGGAGGTGAAACCCGGAAGTGACGTCACAACCCACGTGACCTGCGCAGCAGAATGGAAACGACACCCTAGTCTAGCCCCCTCACATAGGCTTCACATGGATACCTCACTCGATCCCATCGGCCCACTAGTGGCCCACCTAGACCCCAAAACGTCTATTTCCATACCCTTTGTCCACTGCGAATGCGCAGAGTGACGATATTTCAACCCCGCACTCACCCCATCAGATGCCCCCTCACATAGGCTTCACATTGATACCTCACTCGATCTAATCGGCCCACTAGTGGCTCCCCTAGATCCCAAAACGTCTATTTCCATACACTTTGTCTATTGCGCATGCGCAGAATGACGATATTCCTACCCCACATCCATTCCATCGGTTGCCCCCTCACATAGGCTTCACATTGATACCTCACTCGACCCCATCGGACCATTAGTGGCCCACCTAGATCCCAAAACGTCCACCCCGTATGGACCTATACACCCATAGCCATGCAGTATAGGTCTATGGGCTTACCCAGGCCTCGGTGACTTTTTCAAATAATTTCACCGTTTCGCTCCGGGACCCTTCCCATCGTGTTCTAAATGACGAGACGTGAAAAACAAATCCAAACAGCCCATATCACAATGAACGTGTGTGAAATTCCCAGGTTGAACCCATACCCCCATATAGCCAGTATGGGCCTATATACAGACCTCGGTGACTTTCCCCAAAAATTTCACCGATTCGCTCCGGGACCCTTCCCATTGTCATTTTCTTGGCGAGACGAGAAAAACGCGACCCCACAAACCATAGTAAAGCCCACGAAAAAAATTGACCATCCCCATACCCCATACAGGCATTTTCCCTTATATTGTATAATACAGACCCCTATTGTAGGGGTAAAGTCCGTGTTCCGCTTTTTATAGTTTCGGGAAAAAATCCTAATTTTACATGCACCCACCCCATTGACTTGATAGGCAGGCCCCGATAAGCCCGGGGACCGATATTAGCCCTTTTGGCTAGAGTTGATAGGGGTTTTCCCCTAGTTTAGGGGTAAAGTCCGTGTTCCGCTTTTTATAGTTTCGGAAAAAAATCCTAATTTTACATGCACCCACCCCATTGACTTGATAGGCAGGCCCCGATAAGCCCGGGAGACCGATATTAGCCCTTTTGGCTAGAGTTGATAGGTGTTTTCCCCTAGTTTAGGGGTAAAGTCCGTGTTCCGCTTTTTATAGTTTCGGGAAAAAATCCTAATTTTACATACACCCACCCATGACTGGATGCCCCTTCACGAATGCTTCACTTTGACACCTCACTCGACCCATTCGGTCCACTAGGGACCCACCCCTGTCACAAAACGTCTATTCCCATACTCTTTTTAGGCATTCCCCGTATACATTAACATTGGAAGTCACTTGGTTGACATGGGACTACTTTCTGTCCGCGGAGGAATACAAAGGTTACAGGTTGCCGGAACTACTTTTGACCTCCACGTGACCTTGAGCTGGTGGCGCCCCCTGGCGCCACAGAGGTGAAAGGCGATGGGGCGTCCCCTATACCTTTAACCTGGAAAAAAGGGAAACAAGAGTTACCTCCCTGGAAAATAATATGCTTCGTCACCTTTCCCTACATCTCGGAGATGAACGACATCCCCACAGACAGGTCAGTGCATCTCCTATCATCCTCACAAGTCACGCCCCATTCACCCAAACCGGAAGTGACGTCATACAGAGGTCACGCTCCATTCACCCAGACCGGAAGTGACGTCATACGGGACTGGTGGCGCCCCCTGGCAGAAAAAGGGGAACCAAGAGTTACCGCCCTGGAAAACAATAATGGATCGGGTTGCTACCTACTACTTATGACATCACTGGGACTATACCACTTAAACATGCGACACGTTTACTCTCAAAGCTAATACTTTGTGATATTATAACGACCATGATTATCAGTTCACTCAACACAAATTTGAGATCCGTAGTGTATAATTTGCCGTTCGACGGTTCATGTGTCTGTGTTAGTGGTTTGGTTTTGAGTCATTAGGCGATTCCGGTGCGTCACATCTATAGATTCATTTCCGAGCGTACTAATCGGTCCCCTTAGTAGATTTCCGCTTGACAGTTCCGAATGCATACCCGAACTGGAGGAACCACCCTGTGTATGTTTATTGTGGCGTTTATTCGCAAAATAATACCTGAAATATCGAACATCACGTTTTTGAGAAAGCTGACTTTTATAACTACCAGCATGTAGACATCGCGAGTGTGTCCGATCTGCTTGGTCGCGAAAAACGTGACATTGCCCACCATCTTCACCGTCCATTTGATGTTGGGCGTTGTTGGCGAGCCCATATTAGCGAGGTCCTAGGTGTCCAATTGATCAAGCATCGCGACGTACTCAACGGTGAAGGGCTGGGTATATTCGTGGTTGTTGGCACTGGAATAGAAATACCAGAGATTCTGCCTCATTATGGCATAAAATATATCCAAAAGCAAGTTTGAGTGGAGGGCAGTGGCTTGATCGTTAAAGATGGCCTCGACGTAGCTGCGTAGATGGGCGATGTCGAGGAGTCGGAAATTGTAGATATCTTGAATTGGGCGATGACGATGGAAACATCGCTGATCGTAGACCAGTGGCGCCGGTAGATGGCACTCGCTGGATAGGGTTCCTTAACTGGTTCGCTGCGGGCGGCTACTATCGGCCTGCGGGCGGCCACTTGCATGCGGGGCCCTGAACTTGTCTGTCTTCGCGAGTACGCTGAGGTACCAATGTTTAAATCGATATTTTCAAATTTACCATGCGCGAAACCTTATAAAACCCTTACATATATTGTTAGCTACGTCTGTCTTGATATTTTGGATGTAAGCTCCATATTCTGTCTTAATCAGAAGAATGAAATCGGGAGAAAGAAAAGTAAAAAATAAATAAATCAGAAATAACGCGAGGGGAGATTTTCATAAAATCTCGCCGAGAAGGCCGCTCAGAAAATATAAAATACTCACGGAAAACCCCATCAAAATATATGACTCTTTAGTATAAAAGCACAGTTTATCTTTCCAAGGTGTTGATTCCGATGAAATCAGCGCAACAAACTTTATTTACTATATGGTGGCCGATAAGGGACATCGCTAGGTATGTGGTTTGGTAAGACGAAGGCAGGATGCGAAGCGCGAAGGCAGGATGCGAAGCGCGAAGTCCAAACACGAAGGCAGGATGCGAAGTGCGAAGGCAGGATGCGAAGTGCGAAGGCAGGATGCGAAGTGCGAAGGCAGGATGCGAAGCGCGAAGTCCAAACACGACTTCGCGCTTCGCATCCTGCCTTCGTGTTTGGACTTCGCGCTTCGCATCCTGCCTTCGCACTTCGCATCCTGCCTTCGCTCTTCGCATCCTGCCTTCGTGTTTGACTTCGCACTTCGCATCCTGCCTTCGCGCTTCGCATCCTGCCTTCGTGTTTGGACTTCGCGCTTCGCATCCTGCCTTCGCACTTCGCATCCTGGCTTCGTGTTTGGACTTCGCGCTTCGCATCCTGTCTTCGTGTTACCAAACCACATACCTGAAACAATGCAGCGATGTCCCTTATCGGCCACCATAATTTTCACATAATTCTGTCAACTTCTTCCGCAACAGAATTGTCGCCATTATCGAAATCACGTCATCGTTTTGCTATGGAAAATTTCCAGTACAACGTCTGGGCTCATAACAGAGATGAATAAGCTGTGTAGTCGAGTTGAAGAACCCGATGTCCGTTTGTCAAAGGCTTTGTCCGTTAAACCAATGCGCACTCGAACTTTGAATGATGTATACATGGTATACGTGTGTGGGAAGAGCAGAGAGGGGAGGTTTGAGTAAATATAGACGAATGAAGTATGAACTTGAACCTCGTGTACATTCCTATACGACAGAGGTAGCACCTGACTGTTACGTCATCAATAGTAGAGAAAACGCAGAGTCGCTCGGATACGCACTCGGGTGGATGAAATGGTCCAAATGGGTCGTATGTGGTGTCCTCTTGAGGTGCTTGTGAGGTCGAGCCAGGCTAGAGTGTTTACTTTGACTAATCACGTTATGGTCACAAAATAAAACGAAACAGCAATGAAGTGCAGTCTGTTGTGGCAGTTCTGTAGAGTAAAGTATAGTAAAGTATATGGTGTGTGTACCCGTGCGATTTGGCTGACGATGCGGAGTAGGACTGTACGAGTTTCAAGACCGTCTGCTTTCTTTAGCCGCTGAAGTCATCACGTGGATGCACAGAGGCGCTTGGGAGTTACGAGGTATATAGGTGGGCCATTCGTGGTCCAAATGGGCCATTAGGGTGGGGAACTCTCGTGGGATAGAGCCAAACTGAGGTGGTTTTTACCGAAAGTGACACCACGGTGCGCATACGCACTCGAGTAGTAGTAGAGAAAGGGCATTTGGACGTATTGAAGTTCCCACGAATAAAAACAACTTCAGCAATGTTCATATATTTATATATTATAAATATCATTCCCAGTGTTACATCATACCCAAGCATAATTCCACTAACTCTTTGATGTTCCATCCCATGGCGAAGAGCCATACTTGTAGTCTCGCACATTCCTCTCAACAAGGATCTCTAGTGCATTAGTATAATTGTACATATATATATATTAAAAAATATAACTTGTGACCGATGGGACAAATTACATCACGCACTACGAACAACATTGACTGGCTGTTTACACTATTGCACTGCACAGTGCGCGAAATTCCAAACTGTCAAACGTGTCCGTCTAGGTGGATCAATCCAAGATAGCCAATCAGCGTTGTTTGTGGTGCGTGACGTAATTGTTATGATTTCAGGTTCGAGGCTACGGCAGTCTCTCTTGTATACCGCTCCAAATTCTGGGCTGCACAAATTGCACGATCGTTTCGTTCGCACATTGGTTACGCGGATAAAGTCCTGCGTAACCCTTTGTCGATTAGGGGCCGAAGTGCTACCTCCCGTTCTCAGGAAAAAGCCGTTCTCAGGACAGTATGTTATAGCATAGGCTAACACAGCCAGGCAGCAGGCAGACAGTGCTCTGCTCACTGAAGTGGAACGACATTGGGAGCATTGTCTGGTGCTTAGCTGAGGCCACTAAAGTGTTCTCTTCTGATCTCCGGGGGGTATTTTCAGAACAATTTACAATCAGAAAATATTAAAACTATTTCACTGCTTTCTCAGATCATGTTTGCCAACAAGAAAACAAGTAGTAAAGACAGTATAAATTATTTTATTTCCAGCCTTAAATTTCACCAAATCAACAAGCTACCTGAATCATTATATAAAAAAAAATCATTATTTTTTGGACAAAAAAGAACAAACAAACAGTAGTAAAGTAGAATAAAAGATCTTATCCCCTCCCACCTTTAATTTTCCATTCTATTAATATTACTTTCATTTCATTTTATTTTTTACTAAAAAGAAAAACAAGTTCCTCAAAAGTCAATCTGGTCAGGACATTATATTTTGTAAATTGCACAAATATGATGCACTATGCATGAAAATAGTTCACTTTCATTACTGTAAATAAAAACACTGTTTTTAATAATACAAATATTAGAAAAGTAAAAAATCAATCAACATATACATGTAATCATTTTTAACAGCACATTTGTATTCCATTCAATAAATATATGTTACTTTATGGTAATACAGAAATAATACAAGTAAAGAACAATCTGCTTATAATTATGTGTAGCTAAGTAATTCAACTAAATTAGGAGAAAAGCACTTTATTTCAAATCAAATTATTTACAAGAAGAACAGAAATATTGTTGCACACTGTAACAAGTGCAGGTTTGACAAGTCCAACTTTATTTTATTTTACTTTACTGCATAATATAATACAGAACAATGTTTCAAAATATCTATTATATTATACGAATTATATTGATCGCCGCGTTGTTTTACAGGAAATTCCATGTTACGGATACTTCGTAATTTTGAAAGCAAAAATCCAAAAACATCAGTTTCTTCCTACCCTCAGCGAGTTTTTAATTTTTTCATTATTCCCTCTTGGGGGGTTATCGGTATGCCGATAGGCTCAAAATGACCCCAATATGAGGAGTTAAAAAGTCGCAAAATTTCAGCTTTCTATAGTTTTCCTCATTTTGGAGCTGGACAGAAACCTCAATGCCCATATGGTTAAGCCTACCTGGCCTGGGGAGATGCGGCCTTCGCCACCGTATGGAAGGTCAAATGTCCAAATAATCAGAAACTCACAGCGGATCATACAAAGTTTGCACAGCGGTTTTTAAGTTCATACCCCAATGAACGTTAAAAAAATCACAGTCAATCCTTATAATTAAATTAATCAAGCAAAACTAATTCAATAAGAGAAGAAATTGAACGTGAAACGAACGAATTCTTCGGTTTAATTCTTGTAACGGGAAATCCCTGCGCGTATAAATACAGTCAACAAAGTTCGTAACTCCTAGCAACGTCTCAGTGCACGCGCACGTCACTCGGTAGGCCTAGCGCGGTTCAAACAGTTTTCAGTTTGACAGTTTGTTGCACATTGTGTATGGAGGGAAACTTCGCAGTCAGGGATAATTAGGCCTATTTAGGTCAGGAAAACTGAAACACACAAAAAAATCTGCGAAGGAAGAATGAGATATGAAACCATGCAGAAGAGGAGAAATTGTTCGACTTGAGTTGGCCTTGCTGGGAATATTCCATTCAGAGCCGATGATCAGACTGGGCGATGCATTTTCTTGCTGTTTTACCGCGCCCCGGGTATAGCATACGGAGGACGATTTCACTGATCAATGTGTTGTTCTGAGCTGAGGAACATTCCCTGTCGCAGTTTATGACGGAACTTTCTCCCTTTCGGTGTCCGTTTATATCAATAACGTGACGAAACTCTGCATTCTTCATCGCCTGTACCCGTCGCACGTGGACGGGAAATCGAGGGAGTGCATGTGCTGTGTTGTGTTGTGTTCTAGCGGACGCATAGTTTTGTGTGATATCAGAGACAGAAAACGCGAAAATTCTTTCACAGACTTCGAAGTGTACCAGTTCTCATTGCAGCCTTTGTGAATAGAGATTGAACGATGATGCTGCCCTCGTAGGCTACCCAACAGGTTTTGTGGAATCACCATTCTGTAACCACCCCCCCTCCCCCCTTGACTGGAGGGATTTTATCGGCATCTGCCGTATGGTACGGTACTTGTTACATACATCCGCTTATC